>CM032228.1:166175000-166255000 GCA_019009955.1 Riptortus pedestris
GTTACCCCGTCAACTACCTCTAGCCTTCAAGCCCTTTCAACCCCAGCAGTTTGCTTCCCACCCTCTCGGCTATTCCCAGAATTTATTTAAATTAACTTCAATCAATTTACGACTTTAATAAGTACTTTCTTGTTGGTTTGTTTTATGTTTCACTCCTGCTTTATACGTCCCATAGTTTATGTTGTAGACAGGACTTTAATGAAATGTATAACTATTAAATGAACTTTAATTTGTCGGAAGTACTTATTTCATGTTTATACTTTGGTTTAATATATTACCGTTGACTTTTATTTAAAATGTTGACTATCGTCGTGTTTTTTCTTTTTTATCCACAAATAGTGCAATTTTAAGAGCACGTAATACAAAAATATTGGGCTTAAAATTTGTCAAGAGTGTCTGTTAATTCCGTTAAAATTGATGTGTTTTGTTCTGTTAAGACTTTTCTTATTCGTGTATTAAACACTAACAAATTTTTACTACAAACGTTATTTGGTACACTGTAGTTACGTGTGCGTAATTTTATCTGTAAGTTGTTTAAACGAGTGTTTTAGCTTCTACGTATTGTTTTTAGTAATGGATAGCAGCCGTGCCTGCCAGTAACATGTGTGAGCGTGTGTGTGTGTGTGTGTGTGTGTGTGTGTGTGTGTGTGTGTGTGTGTGTGTGTGTGTGTGTGTGTGTGTGTGTGTGTGTGTGATAGAGAAAGAGGGAACATATGATTGCGAATGTTTAAGATATTAGAAAATTTAATCTGTTCATTTTATTTATGTACATATTAATTTTTATTTATTTAATTTTAGTTTTAGTTTTAATTTTAACCATTGAAAGTATATAATTGTTTTCGTAATTTTATTAGTCTTTATAGTTTTTAATTATCTAGTTTCTTTATAAGATATCTTTTTTTTTCGAATTAATTGCTCCGTTTTCGTTTTTATATATTTTTTCTTATTTGTTGAATCGTGTTTTTGTTTCTTTGGTTGCATTTTGTTATTTGGTTGAGTTCTTAGTTTGTTCTGTTCTAATTGTATTGTTTAATGTTTTCTATTACTTTTTTCATTTTTTATTTTGTTCATATTCATTGTTTTTTGATGAGCAATTATGCCACGCAGTGAACGCTCCACAATAAATAAATTATAACATATTTTTATGCCATTTTACATTCCTTAAACAGATACATGTCCACTGTATGACATTACGTCTAATCGGGACGACATCAACTATAAATTTCCCTCCTATAATAGGTAGAGAGACTCTAATGATTTTAGTATACTTGACTAAATTAATATTCACGTTAGCAACCCGGAAATCGTTCCCAATTCTATAGGTTACCAGGTGTAAACCTACGCACTAACACATTTGGTTACCCAGAGCCCCACAATACGTTCAGCACGATCAATGAGGCATTAATAATTTATACGTTTACACACTTTTGATTATTATACTTTATTTATTCTCTTGAGGCATTTACACTCTACGAAAAAAAAAATAATAAAATCGAAGCTGGTTCAAATCGTGAATTATTTGATTTCTACCTCTGCAATATTTTGTGGAGGAAAAGCCACGAATGCGATGATGTGTTTAATGTTATATTAAATAAAAGATACAACTTTTGGAACCCAGAATAATTTGTGAATAAAATATAACAATGGAGCTCGTTTATTTTTTCTTCTATAAGCCTCTGTTGTTTAAAATAAAATAATCATTCTGGCTGAATGGCATCACTAAAAGTAACTGGTGGGGACCAAGCGAAGATTGTCCATCACGCAAGGGCGGCGTAAACTAAGCAGATTTTCCCACACCACACATTCAATATTTCTATGTAAAAAACGACGAGTGGAAGGGGGGCGGGCTGAAAACAAGGAAGTACGAATAGCGCGATTAGTATTTGATTTATGTAAAAATGTATAGAATAAGAATTGTAGACCATTAGTAGTTTAACTAGATCGGTTCCATAATATTTTACGACCCGATTCATAATAAAGGTTATATTTTGAACTTTCAACCCCCCCCCCCCCCATGAAAAGTCCTATTATTCCAAGTCCAATTCCAGCCACTAAAAAATATGATCATTAGTGTTGACACAATAGGCTATATATCGAGTATTGCATAGAACAAATGAGCATTTTCGAGTTAAAACGTAAAATCTTCATTGATGACGTCTAAAAGACCGCATTTTAAATTTTAGCAGATTTCCCTTAAGGGAAATCAGCTATTGAGGTCGTACTCATGACGGAATTTTCGACATTTTTCTTCAACTGTCCATCGATCCTACCTAGTAGATGACGAAAATGAGGTCCGTTCAAAACTGTATATATATATATATATATTTGTCTGTTACCGCTCTAGCGGTCGCAATTTTTGTTTTATCGTTACCAAACTCGATATTTAGTCGTTCTATGTAACGAGAAATACCACGTTCGTTAACAGCTGAAATCGGACCCGGGGGCGGGGGGGGGTTTAAAGGGGAGGGTTTTCGAAAATTTGAAATATCTCCGTTACTATACGTCAGATCAAAAAATTGTACAGAATCAATCTTATTACAAATTAAATTTACTATAAATATTGCTATAAAAATTTATTCTCTATCTTTAATATTAACCGAGATATTTGCAATTTTATTAAATCTTGGTGGCTAACGGACGATGTGACTCTGCTCTCGTGAAATTTCTCTATTGTAAAACTTGTCAAAAGATGAATCGTCATTGTAGCGGCATCTCAAATAAATAATAATATTGTAGAACTTCACGTGGGAAATCTGCTTAGCTTACGCAGCACCTGCGTGACGGACTTTTTTCTATAGTATGAAGTGAAATATTCGTATTTTATTAAGTTTTCCGCAAATCCGTACTTAAATCCGTCTGAATTTTATTTTAAGAACTGAGCCACTCAAGTTCTTATGCCCAGCGTTCATTTAAATTTCTGATATCATGGGTTTTTTACTGTGGGAGAAATACATAATTGATGGTGAGAGGAGATGACCAATGTGTCATTCCAATTCGTGCGAAATTCGCTTTGTTTACGGTGCCCTGCGTGACAGGCTTCTTATAGTTACGTAATTCAAATATACCAGTAGACTCGATTGTTAGAAACAACATACTTCACTTTTCTTCAGCACAATTACTAAATTTCTTTAATATGGTTTACGGAATTTTGACAAAACTACTTAAAAAATGGTATAAAATCTAACCTCTTGCTGGAAAAAAATCTGTCCGCAACTCAATCGTTAGGTAGTCCAATTTTTTAAAGTTGTCATTACCGTTGTGATAGGAAGTTGGCTTTTATGGTTAAGTAGTGACTAAGAGAACTCCTAAAGTGACGGAACATGCATAATGGATTAAATGATAATGATAAAGATGAATGATTTCAACAGATGCCAAGTGTGTTTTACCAGATTTCCCTTAAGGGAAATCAGCTATTGAGGTCGTATTCATGACGCGATTCCTTACCCAGGACGTCCACCGATCCTATCCAGGAGAAGACTAAAATGAGGTCCGTTTAAAATTATATATATATATATATATATATATATATATATATATATATATATATATATATATATATATATATATGTCTGTTAACGCTCTATCGGTCGTAAATTTCGCTTGATCGTTATATGACCAAACTCGGTATTTAAACGTTTTTTGTAAAAATAAAGATTAAGTTCGTTAATGGCTGAAATCGAAACAGTGGGAGGAGAGGGGGAGGGGTTTAGAGGAATGGATTTTGAAAATTCGAAATAACTCCATCACTATACGTCAGATCGAAATATTGTATAGAATCAATTTTATTGCAAATTAAATTTATAATATTGTTATATACATTTATTCTCTATCTTGAATTTTAACCGAGATATTCGCATTTTGTTAAGTGTGTGTGTGGAGAACGGTGATGAGTTCGGCTAACTTCGGTTCTAGTCGTGAATTTCCACCAAAAGCTAGTTCGGCCGTTTCCTTAACTGTTCGGCTCTCGTGAAATTTCTCCATTGTAAAACTTCACGTGGGAAATCTGCTTATTTTACGCAGCCCCTGCGTGACTTTTGATGATTTTCTGCACACCCGTTGTGTAGTATGTATGCTAATCATGGATGTCTGTGAAACATTTTAATGACGTATGAATGGAATGGTGAAATGAATTACTTTGGAGTTCATTGAATTGAATTTGAAAAGCGATGCATTGAATATTCAAAACGATAACTGTCCTTAAAATAATTATGTTTCTTAAGATGTAGATAGAAATGATTTTTGTCGGGGCAATCAACTGCATGGTTATTATGCCCGTTTCTTAAGGATAATAAGTAGAGAAAGTGTTTTCTTAAGGACTGAATATATTATTCTGTAAATATTTTTGTAAGAATAATTTATGTGATATTGTTACATATTATATAGTACTTTTTAAAAAGCACTTCTACGGTGAAATATACTCTAAAAAGGCCCTAATTTTAATCAGATCAAACTTAACTGTTATAAACCTTAAGCCTTATGCTGGAGATGGTAGGTATAAAACGATTAAATCCGTTTTAGTCACAGACATTGAACCAAACCAAAGTACAATAATATCTTACTGTTTCAACAGTATTTCAGACAACTATACAATCGTCGTTATATGTGAATCAAATATAATCATGTCTTTAAGTTTAGTTTCAATTCTGAAGAGTGACTTTTAAATCAATCCAAAAAGTTGTAATAGCCATGTGAGTTAAAGCGTTGACCTTAATCTTACATGGTAAAGCTAGAGTGGCGAGTTCGATTCTAGCCTGGGCAAACGAAATTATTTAGTGATGGAATTCATTAAATAACATCCTAAGCCCCACTCTGGGTAGAAAAGGGCGGTAACCTGCAGATAACCCATCCCAATTAGCCTGAGTTACAAAGAAGGGGACGTTAATGAATAATAAAAAAAAAAATTTGTAAAAGAGTTTTTAGGCCTTACTAACTCACCATTATTCGAGATGAAGGCAGACTCCATGGGTGGAGAATATGTCCAGGTGGCCTATCGATGAGTGCCGAACATGGCCTGGAGTAGGGTAAAGAGAATTGATGTTCTAATAATACCGCCTGCTATGACGTTGAGTCGGTAATTGATATCCTTGTCACTGAATGTCCTTTGTAAATACCCAAGCGATACGTTTGTACTTCAATTAATTAGAAATCAAATTTCCCAACATTGTCCCTTCACAAAACAAGCTGGAGTATTTTGTAAAGTGTGTCAAACTTGATTTGAGTACAACGGCATATATAGATTGACATAGAGTTGCTAGAAGAAACAATTATTTTCTTTGAATATCCTTTGTAGCGTGTTTGAAAGATTGGGCGATAGTAAAAATGCCAATCAAAATCTTTGGAAGAGTTTGTGCCAGCCCCCACTTTTCTCGTGCTAGAGAGGGCGTTTGGAGAAAGGGCTCTCGAAGGAAGAGGGGAAAAAATAAATTTAATAAGAGGTTCCGGGGCCGGGGTGAGCAGGAACAATGAGGAAGCAGGCTGGCTCCATTGAATGGATCTTGCCTGTAAATTCTATCTCCTGGATTAGTGGCTCCATCGCCTAGCCGAACGGTTCTTAACGAGCCCCAGCTCTTGTTCCTTAGTCTGATCTCTCTCTCTCTCTCTCTCTCTCTCTCTCTCTCTCTCTCTCTCTCCCACTCTCTCTCTCTCTCTCACACACTCTCTCTTCCCCCCCCCCTTTCTTTTCCTTTGGCTATTTACCCTTCAACCACTGCCCGTGTTTTAAAGAGGACAAAATAATTTAATACAATTAGCCAGTTCTGACTTTCAATTTTACTTTTTGTCTTATATTATAAACCTTATGCCGTTTTCGTTTTCTCTTTTTGGCCACTTGCATAGCATGCATATGACAAAAATTTGCTTCCACCAAATTTATCAACTATCTACGTAAAACATTCGACATTAAAAGTAGGTTGCAACTTTATGCAATGGGTCCAAAAAAGGAAAAACAAAAAAATAAATCAAGCAAAAGAAGAAGAATGGCATGAAATGGAAAGCTAACGAAATGAAAAAATGGGAAAGTATCGAAAATAAGAACAAGTACTTTATGAAAAAAGAAAACCGCATGGGATGTACACGTTTACTATACAGTGATGTGAAATAGGACATGGGTTGTCGGGTACGAATTGCCTTTTTTCTGCATGTTCATCACATTTGAAAGTTCTGTAGACTCGATTGAAGTTCTCCGAAGATGACTTCGGACAAGATCTCACGTTAACTGACACGGGGCGCCCTGATGTACGGAATAAATCATTCTTATTTACAATGTAGTCAGAATATTGTAGCATTATTTATTCGTAATATTAAAATATAAGTACATATATTCTGTTGTCTAAAATATTTTAATTATTTTGGTTTCGCATCGTTATAATTTTTGTTTCTGAGTTGGATACCGTAAGGTCATTTAATTCCTATGTTGTTTTTCTTTGTTGTTTATTCGTCTTTTATTTTATCCTTAATTGTTTCGCAAAAAAATTGATTTTACTTTATTCTTGATTTATATCTTATTTTATTGCTACTATTTCTGTATTCTTCTAATGTGTTTTGTTTATACCCCAAGTAATTGGATCATATTTTGTAACGCATTCTGTAACCGACACCCCATTAGTATGGGTTTATCCTGTAAACTGACGTATTATAAATAAATAATAACTAACAATGTAGTCGGAGCGGTGTGGAAAATAGGAAACAAGCTTACGTTGGGCTAAATTCATCGATAGAGTATGGCGAACCCACTACATTCGTTGCTAGACCTTATCATGGCCACTTCACTTGACAACCTTCCGTATCGCCAGGGCTGGCGTAATCAAAATTTTAATATTTTTGTGTAACGTATATTTAATTTAAAATGTATGTTAAAATAAATGTACTATACATTAATAATTAAATAGTTTGAGGAATTTATAAATAAACCAAAAGCCATCAATATATTACGAATAATATTCTTCTTTTTTTTTTTTTATAAAGAAAATTATTATGTATATTCTATAAGGCTCATTTTGTTTTTCCTTTCCTTATTGATTCATATATAGACATCATGAGTAACGCAAATGTTTCAAGTCTCCCTCTCTCTTTCTTTCTCACTCTCTCTCTCTCTCTCTCTCTCTCTCTCTCTATCTCTCTCTCTCTCTCTCTCTCTCTCTCTCTCTCTCTCTCTCTTCGCTCTCTCTCTTCGCTCTCTCTCTCTCTCTCTCTCACTCTCACTCTCTCTCTCTCTCACTCTCACTCTTTCTCACTCTCTCTCTCTCTCTCTCTCTCTCTCTCTATATCTCTCTCTCTCTCTCTCACTCTCTCTCTCTCTCTCTCTCTCTCGCTCTCTCTCTCTTAGTCGCTCTCTCTCTCTCTCTCTCTCTCTCTCGCTCTCTCTCTCTCACTCTCGCTCTCTCTCTCTTCGCTCTCGCTCTCTCTCTCTCTCTCTCTCTCTCTTTTAACAACGTTTATCATAATTTTTCAGAAATGAAATCTTATTAATGACATAATTTACTTAATAACGAACATGATAACTATGAAGACAACTTTTACTTGGTTTTATATCTTTTCCAAATCTATTTGTTTCATTTTAGTATTATTTATTTTTACTATTACTTTACTGTGTGCTTAAAATGCTTACTATCAATTTATTTAATATATTCAATATTATAAAGAGATTCTAGTTTAACACGCATGTTATGTACAAAATGTGTGTAGGAAATAAATTCCCTTTGGAAATTGATAATGTGTAAAGGAAATTTAAAAAATAAATAGTATATATATATATAAAATTTAAACATTTGTGCTACATTGTGTGGTACTATTTGTTTTTATTATGAAATATTTAAAAATAAATAACTATTTTCATACTTCGTAAATAATCTATTTTATTTATTTATGGTCTAGCGCCCACCTCTTAAAATTGTCCGTGAAACTATGGAGCGGGAGCTATCTAGAAGTGAAGGTCTAAAGTCACCAAGCATACATATACATTTTTGGTTAAGCATACATATAAAACTGCTAAACGGGAATCAAAAGTCCGTGGAACGTAAGGACCATAATAAATAAATAATAATTTTTAAATTAAGTCTCATTTAATTTGATATAATTTCCTCCATTTAAACATTTTTAGTTGTGGAGTAGAGAGTATGGAATTTAAAGGTTTATTAGTTTTCAAAATCACTGTGAATGAATGAAAGTGTAATTTTGATGATAGTATTTCTTATGAAGAGGAAAACAGCTAAATGAAAAAAAAACAAAAAAAAACGGGGATTTATTACAGCTCCTGGTATATTGAATTAGTGATTTCAATTTGTATTCAATAATGCATGGACTGTCAATTTATTTTTTTAGTGACTATTACTATTACTGTGTTGACATATTTGTTTCTGAATATTTTGCATAGCATATGTCAAGAACGTATATATTCAATTCAGTAGAGCTTGCAAATGACATTGCTGCCAATTTTAATTTGTGGAAACAAAAATTTTCTCGTTTCCATCAGAAAAATAGAATTAGTTCAGTATAGTATTTTGTAAAAGAAAAAAAAATAAAGAAAAAATCCTATAACAGACATCCAAAAAAATTATAGATCTTATAGCCGAATCATATTAAGTGCAATCAAACTATTCATTACTTTGAAACATAATTTATCGAAATTTAAAAAAAAATGTCTATCATAATATAGTATTACCCGAACATTGACGTATGGAATGCAGATATACTAGGCTCACAATCAACCATAAGGTGGAAACAGAAATGACTGTTGTTATTTCTAGAAAGTTATCACGCTGTGAAATTCCTAGAATAACACATAACCAGATTTAAAAAAAAATTAATTTGTCGTACGAAGTAATGTACAATAGTATTTCATCACGACTAGACGCGGATCTGCTTGGTTTCGACGGTTACTGAACATTTTTCCGTTAGATTATGCGCATAATAATTTAAAAAATAAAACAAACGAAGCTAATTAAATAATTATTCAAAACGTAGCAATCACATACATGAAAAATAGTACAAGGATGAATAAAATTAAAGAACAACACACTCTTATATGTTAAATATTATTATGAATATAATTCCATCTATATTATTTAATAGGAATAATAGACATAAAATTTAAATATACAGAAATATAAAATGCCAAAGAATGATGATTTAAAAGATTTGGTGAATTAAAAGAAAAGTTAAAAAACTGTTCACATTAGTTACTTGATTAGCCGGATATTTTGCTTAGCTACAAGTCCTCAAAGAAAAATCAATTTAAAAAATTGATGTGTGTTTGTGTGTGTGTGTGTGTGTGTGTGTCGTGGGGGGTCTGTTGACGCTCTAGCGGTCGCCATTTTTATTTTATTATCATGAAACTCGATATTTAAACTTTTTATGTGAAACTAAAGATCATGTTCGTTAATCAAATCCGACCAGTGTGAAGGAGAATTTAGAGGGAGAATTTCGAAAATTCGTAACAGGTATACTATGCATTGGATTGAAAAAATTTTAAATCCAATCTTTTGCGTAACCTATTTCCCTCGTGAAATTTATCAATAAATAAATCTACATACAGGTAACACAACAGAACTGTCAATATTAAGTGAATAAATGCTAACGATAGTAAGGAACTTCCCGACAGGAAACGTCTAAAATGTAAACAAACAGGTCTGCCAACCTCTTACCGGAAAGATTAACAATTACTGAAATATATCAGAATATGACATATTAATTTTGTTGAAAACCATTTACTGTGCCAAGTACTGTAATTTATAATGAATCAGAATAATTTTTATGGCAATCAGTTTAAATTTTTAGTAGTCCAAGAACTTAAGACGGGAGTTGGGGTGGGGTCACCAGGACATGTTTGGATGTATCTCATATAATAAAGGACTCTCGAAAACAATATCTGGTATTTAAGCTTCGAAAAATGTGGTTTATTACATAAAAGAGTACTGTTTATGTAACATGTGTAGAAGTGGGGTTATGCTGAAGGCTAAAAACTGAAAAATGCAAATATCTCGATTAACATTCAAGATTGAGTATAAACGTACATAAAAAAAAATATTTATTTGCGTCCACTTTTAGCAACTAAGGCTAATTAGGACGGGTTATCCACAGGATACCACCATTTCCTAGCCTGGGTGGGACAAAGGATAAAAGTATATAGTAATATTTATGGTACATTTAATTAGCAATAAGATTGGTTTTATATATTTTGTGGTCCGACGTATAGTAACGGAGATATTTTGAATGTTTACTGTTTGAGATACATGCAAATAAGAAGTTTGATGACGTCATCAATTAAGATTTTGCTGACGTGAAACGAAAATATTTATCCATATTTATTTTTAGCTGGTGGTGAGGGTGATGAATGGTTAATCACAAAACTTTTTTATGGCTCCTCACAATTTTATTTCTTATAAACGCTGAGCGCTTTCGGGGACTAAATCCCCATCCTCAGAGCGTCACTAAGTGCATCGGCAGGGTTTAGCCTTGTAGCAAGTTTATAGGATCGCCCTACGCTCTGACGCTCTGAGGATGGGGATTTAGTCCCCGAAAGCGCTCAGCGTTTATAAGAAATACAATTTTGAGGAACCATAAAAAAGTTTTGTGAAAAAGTATGTCTTATATACCACACTGATATTCAACAGTATCTTTACACACTAAAGATCATATAAGTTAATGGCTAAAATCGTATGTCAACATATTTACCTTATTCTAAGACGTATCGCAAAATATTAAGAACCAGTCTTGTTGCTTGTGTTGTTTTCAATGACCTCCAGCGCAGGCGTAAGAAATATGACTACCAACTGGCCCAGGAATAACACATTACTCAGATAAGGTAAGATATCCTTAAGGCTTTAGCAAGTTGAGCATATTTCCTACTTATTGGGATTAAACCCAGATGACGTTATTCACATTTCATTATCCATTACAAGCTCCATAAGAACCCTGTATAAATGCGTTTCAAATTTAATTTGAGTATGAGGAGTTCGATGTTATAATAGCTGTAACTGAAAATATTGAGTTTGTGGGGGGGGGAGTTATTGTAAAATGGAAATATATCTCCATTAATACTTTACTCAAGGAACTACAATTGAAGGACATTACTTTTTCAAAAATAGTTATTTTCAACCTCTACCGCTCACCACCATTCCTCCTAGACTAATTAACGCTCTTGAAAAGTTTAAATTTCGAGTTCAACAACGACTATGTTCTCATTTCCAAGATGGGAAATCTGCTAATACAGTTTCAGCTCTTTCACAATGGTTACGGAAGTTACGAGTTAGCTACGCAATTAACTCTTTTTGAGGATCACCAATTTTAAAGAGGCGGTCAAGTTAATTGATGTGTGTTTCCTTTCACCATTAATGGTGTGTTTCTTTTTACAAGGTATTTTTCAAATTAATCAAATACACTTTCAAATCACCTTAAACAATTTTTAATTATTAAAATTAGCATTATAAAGCGAAATTTAAGCTTTCATTCATTGTTCAGTACAATTTATTTCTTTAATGCTTAATGTACAGAATAAGGAGATATCTTGTTTCAAGTCGATAGTGTTCCTGCCGCCCGAAACACTCACCCTTCACAGATCGTGGGCGCCTATGATTGTTCAATCTCCATGCTCCTGATTTATAAATAAAATGAAAAAAGGATATAAGGTGAGTGAGATTGAAGAGGCATTTTGCATGGGTAGGCTATAAAATGAAGAGAGAAGGGTAGAGAGTGAGGGAGAGGGGTTATAAGGAAATAGGAGAGGGTGGGGGGTGCAGCTGAGTCATCCCCCCCCCCCGTCAATCCAGGATATACATTCAGGACACACTCAGGATATAGCCCTTGATCCACTATCGGCGATTCCATCTCTTTTGTTAGGACCAATCAGATTTAGAGCCTCTCTACTCCACTACACATTCTCCAGCATTTTTTACGTCAACACGTTTTGAGTGTTCTCTGAAGGATACTGGATGGCTGTATTACTAATAAAATGAGAGTTTTTGTAAATAACAAGCCACCTAACTTCGTTATAAGAATATAATTGAACCATAGGAACCCCTTTATCAATGCTAAAAATAATAAATTGTAAAATATGCTTTAATCTCAATATTAAACAGTCTGTAATAAAAAAATAATTAATTTAAGAAAAGGTAATGAAAGCAAGCTAAAAAAAAACAGACTAGGAATGCAGGAACCGACGGAATGTCTAAAATAATAAAAGTATTGAAAATGTGCTATGGTTTCTACTCTGCTAGAACATGTGTCACTTAATAAATTTAACCAGAAAAGATACCTAAAGTACATGAAACTTGACTACATGGTTGTACACGCCCTGTGACACCCACCCTCAGACCTAAACACAGGCAAATCATCCAAGAGAAATTAAAGAGAAGGAGAATAGTGTAATATAATAGTAAAATTAGTTAATATTTAACTACCAATATTTAATGTACAAGTCTCATAAGTATTAAAATGCTCATTTGACATTAAAAAATCTGAACTAATAAAAAATGACTCTACTTAATCTCATAATGCTGCTAAACTACTTACCACATTATCTTTCTTTTTGCATAAAACATGGAATTACTCTGAAAGATTTTTTAGTATTTAGTTTTCCTACACTCCGGACGTTATAGAGTGAAGTTTTTTTTATCATATTATGAGGATACTAAATTCAATTCCATTAATTTCCTGGGATGTCCGAGGGGGGGATCAGCTATTGAGGTTTTGTGCATGACACGTTTTTGAAACATTTCTAAAAATCTCCATTAATCCTACCCAGAACAGGACGAATTGCTCATTAAAACCTTTCTATCTCTCTCTTTCTGCATATATATATATATATATATATATATATCTATATATATATATATATATATATACATAGAGAGAGACAGAGAGAGAGAGAGAGACAGAGAGAAAGAGAGTGCTTATCACATTATATTACCAATGTCAACATATTAAAATTTGAACGTGTTCAATAATCCTGTGTTAAATAAGAATGTAGATAAAAATATGGTGATTTTTTCAATGTCGCTTCTCGGGATAACCTGTAAGCCAGTTCACAAGTATTGATAAATGATAGGCACGCAAAAGAATATATTAGGGAAATAGAAAAAAAAATACAAAATAAAAAAAAAAAAAACATATACTAAGAATTACATATCCATGTTTCCATTTCTGTAACTTCCAAAACACCATACGTAATAAACTATACAACAAAATACAAGGATCCTTTCAATACATTTTTCCAATTAGCCTGAGTTGCAAAAAGTGGGCGTTAATAAATTAAAAAAATAATCAATACATTTTAAACACCAAAGTCTACAACATTTATAGTGAGAATTATTGCTTATTTCCGTTTCATCCAGAGAATTAAATTTATTATTGAAGTACATACATAATGAATATTTCCTTCAGTGTGCTAAGCCGGAGTGAAATATGGCGGCGTGAGAGATTTAGCCTTTCGTGACTCTATCTTAAGTAAGTCATGCAAAATATATTTGGCTGTTTATTTGCTTACTGGGAAGGGAATTTCTAGAGAATCGGGGATTTAGTGGAGGGGGGGGGGAGTTTGCCCGGGTCGGGCCTATTTGTTTCTCCCTAATTAATACACATTTCTGTTTCAGAATTTATTGGCAGAGAAACTTTTCAATCTGCTAAACTTCCCTTTACTTTGGACAACTTTGCGAAAGACTCTATTCACTTAGTTTTCGAACTATTTCAATTAAAAGTGGGAGGGGAGAGAGAGAGAGAAAGGAGATCGGTAAGGAAGAGAAACTCAAACAAACATGAGGCAGGTGGAGCAGCTAGAACAAGTATTGTTTCTAGCCATTATGCTCAGTAGTTAGATAATTTCTCAGATATAGTCTTTTTGTTGTCCCTCTTTTTTTTGGGACCAATGTAATTCGGAAAATGGATAAATTTGGGATCCATGTTAAATACGTGTTACATTTTAAGTATAACAGTAAATGATTATTTATTGCGATTTCGAACATTTTTTTTTATTAGTTGGAACTCTCCAGGAGTATGGAATGAAAAGCCTCCAGTCAAGGGACTCTTATTAGCTTTCTCAATACTAGATAACAATGCTTCGTTTCCTACTTGTTAGTTCGATGGAACTAGATTTTGGGCAGTTGTGATTTGTGGGGAAATGGCTACCCGCCGAGTGAAATAAAGAATATATCGGGCAGGAAATAAGAGAGGAACCAAAAGAGGTATAATGTTTACAATACGGGTCAAAACTGATCCAATTTTAAGTGGACAGTCCTTCCAAATGCCTTCCTAATGACACCATTAGAAACATTTCATGCACATCATTCTGTTCGAAATAATAAATTACATTTAATGAAGAGAAACCTTTTATCCAATATATTTAAATGTGGATTTTTAAATATATTGTTACGTTTATTACAGAATGAGCAATAAACGTTGTTTATTAGAGTTCTTTTGGATTTCAAAATTAAACACACACAAACTCCACAGTTTTTATCACTGCGCAATTTATTTAACAGTGCACTACACACTGAGTTAATTATTCATAACTACTACTCACAGTATGCACTCATAGCTTCACTGTTTTTCTTATTACGCAGTCCAATATCTCACTGAAGTTCACAAAAATACGTCACTGCACTGTTCTTCGCGAAGTTAACGCACTGCACTATACTGTTCTTTACAGAGTCACGGCACAACACTGTTCTTCACATAAATCACTTTACCGCAACTAAGTCGCACTGTAGCACCGACGATCCCTTGAAGACAGCTAAGAACGAACTAACTAAACTAGCGGCGGCGGATCCTTTTATAGCTTGTCAGAAAACATCAAAGGGAATTGTCTGGACTCTTCGAGATCTGGACTGGTATTGCCGAGGACGAACGGGACCGTCCGGTGGCACCCCTTTGATCTCCTCCGTACTTCCCAAATACGTGACTATCTCTGTTTCATTTTTTTCGGGTATTTAATTTTCGCAACAATATTATTAAATTTAACATTCATACATGATTAGTGTGATATCTACAATTGACAGTTGCACTAAACTCATCAAGTAAAAGGGGTGAAAGTGCTTTCCTAATATTTCTAGAAGAGGCATCATTTTATTCAAACCTTCATTATATTTTTCATTTTCCTGAGTGGGCTTCAATCCTTACAACAATTAGCTTTAAAGGTCACTCGAGATATTCAAAACATGTTCTATAGACAAACAATATAAACTTTTATTCAAAAATATGTATACTCATTTCGACTATTACTGAGACGTGGGCGATGACTCTGTCTGTTTTATGAGGATCTTAAGTTGGAATCTTGAGATCTTATAAAATCCCAGCAAATGTGGGTTGTGATAAAGTCTACAGGGTGTGAGTTGGACTTGTCGTTTTATTGCACCATAAAGGAGATTGCGGGAAAGGGGGACTGCGGACAATGTTAGCGACACGACTTCTTCATTGATTAAAACTTTCACAATCAGGTTCGTTCCCACATGTGTCCCTCTTCAGCTCTCCTGTCCTCATCAGACCATCTCCTTGGAGTTTTTTGACTATGCTTCTCGTTTCCCAATGGGATTTTTTTTTCGTCAGTGCGTGTATTTTTATGAAAACAAATAGATTTATATGCGATCCAATTTTAATTACTTGATTACAGACATTCTTCACAAAAATACATTATAAAATAACTTTGTAAAATGAAAATTAGAAATAAGAAAATAGGAGAGACTCGCATAACAGAAACATTAATTAGTATGCCTAATACGATTAAATATCAAGTTTCGTAACAGTCCATCAAAAATTGCGTTAATCGCTCTCTCTCTCTCTCTCTCTCTCTCTCTCTCTCTCTCTCTCTCTCTCTATATATATATATATATATATATATATATATATATATATATATATACACTGAATGAGAAAGATAGAGTTTTTAATGAGCAATTCGTCATGTTCTGGGTAGGATTAATGGATATTTGTAGAAATGTTTCAAAAACGTGTGCACAACCTCAATAGCTGATTTTCCTTACGGGAAATTCCAGGAATGCAATTGAGTATCGTCATTAATATAATAAAATACTTCACTCTTTAACTTTCGGAGTGTAGGAAAACTAAAAAATCGTTTAGAGTAATTCCTGTTATATTTTATTACTTTTTATATTAACTCCCACCACAGAAATAATCCCTACCACAAAAAGACACTCATCTGCCATATTTAATGGAAGCTCAAGATAAACCCAACCACAATTCTTAGCAGTTTTTCATGCTCCATTACGTCCTGTTCAACTACACTAAATGGCCTCACGAAGTAGTGCATGCCTTCATAATTTATTCTCTTTGTTTGTGTATTAGCTAATCCCAGGCACGGTAGGACACCAAAGTGATCATGTGGATTTTTTTTAACAGGCATATACATGGTGATGGATATCCGTGTGATTTACTCATTAATAAATAATATTTCAGAGAGACAGATTTCCCATTGTTAAATCCTCTAATAACCTTAGTATTAATTTGTTCCATTTTAATAGTAATATGCGATTTAGTGAAATCACAACTTTCATTTTTCGGCACAGACAAATAAAGGAATAAAGTCCTTATTCCAATCCTTGTGGATAATGGACTACGACTGGGATAATCCTATAGAGGAACATATTGTTACGTTTTTATTACCAAAACCAGTAATAAACATTTTTAATAAGAGTTTTTTTGGACTGCAAAATTAAATACTCGCAAGTTTCACAGTTTTTATCACTGCAATTTATTTCACAATGCACAATACACTTGGTAATTATTCTTAATTACTACTTACAGTATACACTGATAGCGTCACTGTTCTTCAGATTGCACAGTCCAACAATTCACTCACGGTCACTGAAATTCACAACAAGACGGCACTGCACTGTCCTTGACTTCGCGGCACTTCACTGTCCTTTACTTCGCGGCACTGCACTGCCTTAAACACGGCACTAAACAACTGTTACTTACAGTCACGGCACAACACTGTTCTTCTTCTAAAATCACTTTACCGCACTACACTAAGTCGCACTGTAGCACTGATGTGACCATGAAGATCGCTGAGCATAAA
Source organism: Riptortus pedestris (assembly GCA_019009955.1). Classification (NCBI taxonomy): domain Eukaryota; kingdom Metazoa; phylum Arthropoda; class Insecta; order Hemiptera; family Alydidae; genus Riptortus; species Riptortus pedestris. Next base: position 166,192,024 of record CM032228.1, read on the forward strand.
ACTGACTCGCTCGCGGCTAGCCCTTCTTTATATAGGGCGGCGGCATACATCAAAGGGGAATTGTCTGGACTCTTCGACGTCTGGCTGGAAGGTACTGGTAGGATCTAGAACATTCTGTCGGTTTCTTTGATCTACGTCACACTTTCCAAATACGCGACTCTCTCTCTCTGAAGGATTATTCATGTATTTAATTTTCGCAACAATATTCTTAGGAAATGGTTGCATTGTGTCAATAATCTATATTTGTTGTCGAACGTCACAATCCCAAGATTTGTGGGTGTTGGTGCCAATAGTGTGGGTTCAATAAATCTGCTTGGATGTTGTGATGCCAGTGGACTCGGCTATTCAGCAGTTGTCTATGCTCGAATTGGGAGCTTAGATCAGCATGGCGAAGTACGCCTGCTTGCCTCTAAGACTAGATTGGTTCCTGTGAAAACAATTACAATGCCTAAATTGGAGTTACTTGGCACTATGCTATTAAAGGACTTAATTGTGAGTGTACACTCAGCCCTAAGTTCCTTAAACAAAACTATAGCAGTTTTCGCCTGGTGTGACTCTACGATTGCTTTGTAATAGCTTAAAGTGCGACCTTGTAATTTAAAGATTTTTGTTGCTCACAGAGATGCTAGTTTTTTAGACTCGCCAGTGCCAATTAGTCTTCGTCATATCAGTAGTGGTGACAACCCAGCCGATGTGGCCTGTAGAGGCTTGACCCCAGACATGATCATTGATATCAAGCTATGGTAGGAAGGCCCTCCGTGGTGTAAGGAACCCATCCATGAATGGTGTATTTCGGAGTTCGACAAAGTTCCCTTGAGTCCACTTGAGTCCAAGAAACTTCCTGAAGCTAAGTTCAAAAGTTTATTTGTCAACCCGATTATGGTCTCTAGTGAAGAGAACTCGGTTCTTAAACTGATAGACAGGATTTCTTGTTTTGGCAAACTCAAAAGAGTTCTTGCTTATGTGATCAGATTCTCGGTAATTGTCGTCGCAAACTTCCTGAAACCAGACTAAAAGGTTGTTCAACCCGAGAAGAACTTGCTCTATCTTTGAATATACTTGTCAGGGAAGTACAAGGTCATCATTTTGCTGATGAAGTAAAGCTGATGACATCGAAAACAAGTGGGAGTTGTCCCAAATCTTTTCGTCTATTATGTCCCTATATAGATGAGAACAACATTGTTAGAGTAGGTGGACGACTTAAGAATGCTAGATTGCCTGATAGTAGCAAGAATCAATACTTGTTGCCGAAGCATAGTCGTTTGACTCACTTGATAATTGATTATTACCACGTGAACTACCTTCATGTTGGTCCTGGTACTTTGTTGTCTTTACTGAGAAGAAAATTTTGGATCCTTTCAGCTAGGACAGTGATACGACAGAGAATTCACAGATGCCTCACGTGCACTAGGTACAGGGCTGCTTTTCTGCAACCACAAATGGGGCAGTTGCCAGAGCCTAGAGTGGTTCAGTCCAGAGTATTCTCTCACGTCGGAATTGATTGTGCTGGTCCATTCTCTATTAAGGAGCACAAGCGTAAAGGTGCTAAAATTATCAAAGGTTATTTGGTTGTTTTTATTTGTTTTTGTGTCAAGGCAACACATGAGATAGTAACGGAATTATCTACTCCGGCCTTTCTCGATGCTTTTGATAGGTTTTGTGCCCGGAGAGGATTCCCAAGTGATGTCTACTGAGATTGTGGAACAAACTTTAAGGGTGCTTTACGATATTTCCGTGAGCTTACAGGATGCCTAACCTATGAACACACTAAAGCATCGAATTGAAGCTGTCTTTAATTCCAGACCGCTAACACCATTGTCTTCATCTCCTATAGAGACCGATGTTCTGACACCAGGCCATTTTTAGTTGGTGGTCCGTTAATTTCGCCGCCAGAACATAACCTCCTGGATGTCAAGGAAGGTGTCTTGAATAGATGGCAATTGGTACGCAGTTTAGCACAGCAATTTTGGGCAAAATGGATGAATGATTTGAATTCGATCCAACAAAGGACGAAATGGTACAACGAAGTACCAAATTTGTCACCAGAAGCCCTAGTGCTAATAAAGAACGAGAACACTTCTTCGATGAATTAGCCACTAGGTAAAGTCGTGAGTGTTTCCCGGTACAGACTCAGTTGTTAGAGTGGTAGAGCTGAAAGTGGGCAACACATTCAGATTGAGCTGAAGTTTGTTTTGTTCCTTATTAATTAGAAGTTTGTTGTTTATTTGCTTTGTTTTTTGTTCCTTATTATTTAGAAGTTTGTCGTTTATTTCCTTATTAGTTGGACAGTAGCCCAACCAGATGTTTGATTGTTTAATTCGTTGTTCTTTGTTTAGTTTATTTCATTGTTCGTTATTTAGATAATAATTAGTTAATAGTTTCTTTATTTCAATGGATTGATCCCTTTCCGTGGGCCTCTTTCCTACGTCCTAAGTCCTTGCTGACAGCCCCCTGCAAGGTGAAGTTGGCGCGGTGTCATTACCTTACCCTTCCTTATTCTAAGCCATTGAAGTATCGTATTTTAGTGATTATGTTTAGTTATGTAGTTCCTATCGCAACCAGCTACAAACAATAAAGTGAACCCCTTGGTTTATTTTATTTATTGCATTTTCTTGGGATTATAATAAGATAATCCCAAGGCTGGCGGTATGTTTGGTAATCGTACGTCCGGTTTTGAAGTTACGGGAGCTCCTAGATGGAGAAAACAACAGGTGGCGCCCCTGCCGGACAAGATTAGCAGACAGTCAGTCGAGCTCTAGTGCTTATACAGTGAGTATTTGTTATTTTCCTTACGCCAGGCATATGCAGTCGGTTTACATCGGAACCAGCATTTGTTAAGTATACAGTCCGCTTAAATTCCTCATACAACTAGATTATTATGATATATTTTATACCAAAATTATCTATCTATCCCTAGGTCTTGTCCGAATTATAGAAAAGTGTGTGTGTGTGTGCGCGCGCGCACTCTCCAGCTTTTATGGGCATATTTCAGAAGTCACGATAGTGTTACTTGTATTATTATTTCATAGGTGTTAACTAGAGGTCTCGTCCGGTGAAATTACGTTAATTTAATTACTTATGTTATTCAACATTTTTTATAAAATTCTGGGCATTCTCAGTGAATTTGCATTAAATAATAATAAAAAGTAAATAAACTAAACTTAATTAAAGGGTTATTAATAAGTTTTATAACTGAATAGTGATTCTGAGTCAATGCTAAATCGAAGCACTAAATGGAAAATGTTTCGTAAGTTCTTCATGGTGATTATGCATTAGTGCACTACCAAAAAAGAAAAAACTTCTTATATTGACGAATGATTATCCCAAGTTCTTTTTTATTAGGTTAAGTCGGGCGTGTTACATTCAGATTTAAATGTGAATAAACCGAGTATTGGGCTTGGGCATTTAGCATTTCTTCTCAATTCCCCATGTTAATGTGAAATGGAGGAAAACTTTTACTTCTAACGTGAGTGGCGAATGGCTCCTCTGGGTTATTTTGATGGCTAAATATCCTCGTTGGCTAAATAGGAGCTGTTTCCTAATCCCTGCCCACCTGCTGACCCGGAGTGTCTTGACATCATTTAGTTTACCCCTTTCACTGGAACGCCCACGGCCCCCCCCCCTCCACCTAGCACCCTCTCTTTCTTCTCTCTCTGTCTCACTCTCCCCTTCACTTCCTCTGAGAACAATTAATATAGGTCTTATCAGTAATCTCTCGGGATCTTCTCAGCTTGAGTAATTACTCGATTCCTGTGATAATGGTTTTGAAATAACACCCTCCTCCCCCATCACTACATACCTCTTTCTTCTTGTTTACCAGTAGACGTTGATATATATATATATATATATATATATATATATATGTGTGTGTGTGTGTGTGTGTGTGTGTTTGTGTGTGTGAGAGTGTGTATGTGTATCTATCTATATAAAAATAAAGTCCGTCACGCAGGGGCTGCGTAAACTAAGCAGAGTTCCCATGTGAAGTTTAGCAATAGAGAAATCTGCATACTGGTAACACAACACCACCATAAGTAAATACAAACGGTAATGAGAAATCTTTCAGTTAATTTTAATAAACTCCCAACTGAAACGGCTTCTGAATTGTAAGAATAATTTATATTTTAATAACTCAAATTTTAGTAGTCCAAGAACTAAAGAACGGGGGCCCCCCCCCCGGTGGATGAACAGACCGTATTTGCATAAATCTCACAAAGTGAAGAAGGTTAGAAGCTTCCGCCAGAGCCGAGACTTACGAAAACGGCCGAACTAACCCGACCACAGACTTCATAAAAATGCAAATATCTCGGTTAATATTCAAGAGAATAAGTGTATATAACAATATTTATAGTAAATTTAATTTGCAATAAGATTGGTTCTATACAATTTTTCGATCCGATGCATAATAACGGAGATATTTCGAATTTTCGAAAATCCCCCCGTCTAAACCCCCCCTCCCTCTAGTACGATTTCAGCCATTATCGAACTTGATCTGTCTTTTTACATATAACGGTTAAATATCGAGTTTCGTAACGATCAAACAAAAATTACGACCGCTAGAGCGTTAACAAACATATATATATATATATATATATATATATATATATATATATATATATATATATATATATATATATATATATATATATATATATATATATATAATTTTGAACGGACCTCATTTTCGTTATCTCCTGGGTAGAATCGATGGACATTTGAAGAATTTTTTCGAAACTCGCGTCATGAGTACGACCTCAATAGCTTTTTTCCCTGAAGGGAAATCTGCTAATTCACAAACACACACATATACACACACACACACACACACACACACACACACATACTCGCACACATATTCGTTCCTGTATTCAGAAACTTTCGATTGCTTGAAGTTAAATAGTTTTCTTCCTGTAATTGGTCTCTGATTGTATATTCCAATCCTCTTAGGTATATAGTCCTGTCTAATCCTTAGGTTAGCCTGAATCTCACTTGGTAAACCTAGAGTGGCGAGTTCGATACACTAGTACTAGTACAATACTAGTAATTATTAAGTGAGTTAACTCGTTCGTTTATTTATTAATGCAAACAAATCCACGTTATTTACTTAAGGCATGTGCCGCTTCATTTAAGTATTCATTTATCATATTTGACTAATTGATCTCACCACCATCTATAGTATTCATAATAATTTATCTAAAATATAATATAATTATTTTTCTAATGCAATAAGGCTAAAACCATTGCATTCAACTTTTATTCGTGAAACCCAAAGGCGTTCATTGGATTATTCCAGGAATCAAGCAGCTTCGGAAAACCGTTATATCACATCGAACTAATATTATTTATATTTATTATTTATATTATAATATTATTTATCGGACGATTCTGGAAAACGTTAACATTTATTTGGATTGCTGCATATTGTTCTGGCACATGGCCAGCGTTTAGATTTTCTAATCCAAATCCTGGTTAGGGCATTTGTATTTACGAAGGTCGAATAAATTTTGTGATGACAATTTTCTCACCAAGTTTGGGATATTTTGCCTAGTATTCTTCACTCAGGGTATTAAGGAAATATTTTGTCTGAATAATCTTTTTATTTTTAGATTTTACTATTAATTGAATTATTTCCTAAGGGTTAACATTTCCTTAATTCTGTCAAGTATTTTATTATTAAAATTACTTTTAATCGCATTAGCGTTAATTAAATTATATATATATATATATATATATATGTGTGTGTGTGTGTGTGTGTGTGTGTAAATCAAAATAGAAATAAATTGCAAACAATGATCCACAAATTGCACAGACGGACATCCTACCTACTCGACACCCTCCTCTCTAAGTGCAATATCCGACATCACAGCTCACGCTTCCTAAACTTTCAACCATCTTCAATATTTATCGTACACCTTAAGATACCTCTTTAATAAACATACAAATTATAATCGTATAAATCCCGCATGTTAGATTAACATTAGTGATATATTCAATAAAGAATTATCATTTTTATTTCGTTCGGGGGCTTATATTTTTTGCAGCAACCATAGGTTAGGATAATTGTTGTTACTATTCTTTCCAAATATATTTTTTTCGTTAAAATAAATCCAATGTATACGATAATAATTTTGTGAGTTAAAATGAAGTTTTAAAACGGGTGAGGTGGGAACGAGCATAAATGTTCAAAGTGTGATAGAAATACGATTGAATGATTATCGTTTCCTAGTGGTATCAGCGTTATTATAGAAGTCACAATACCTTTAAATCAAATAATCTGTATTTTTTTTTTTTTTTTTTGATTTCGTTTCCCAGTTCAAATGTAACGTAAGTAATGCCTCAGAACTTTTCAAAAAGGTCGTCGCGCATGGGCTGCTTTAACTAAGCACATTTCCCCCGTACGGCACGTATTTGCATTTGACAAGGCGTAAAAGTTCAATGAGAATAATATTTGGTATTTTGGCTTCAAATGAATTGCTTTATAATGTAACAGTTTATTGTTAATATGACATGAGTAGAAGTGGAGGTTTACTGAAGACCAAAGATAAGATGGTTTCTGTACAATTGTTCGATCCGATGCATAATAAGGGAGATATTAACAATTTTCAAAATTACCCTCTAATACCCCCTCCCTCCTGTCAAATTTCAGCCATTAACGAACTTGATCTTTATTTTTACATAAAACGTTTAAATATCAGGAGGTTTTTCATTTCTTAGATTTATTTGAGTTACTTGATCGTTTATACGTTTGTTTCATATTGACGTTCAGGATAAAAAATAATTAATATTAGTCAAATGCTATTGTCTTTTTGTGTGATTTAAAATAAGTTTGTTTTGGTGGTGTAAGCCAAATTATTGTACTAAGACATTTAATTAAATAATTATATTTAAATTTCTACATTAACCAAGTTCATTTTACTTTTACATAAAATCAGTTATATTCCGAAACGATAAAATTAATTAATATAACATTAATATTAATAAATTGAAAATTAATTTAATTTTACAAATAGTAGACTAGTTATGCATTTTTCAGGTTTTGTTTTCAATCGCAGATATATAACTTTCATTAATACATTTTTTTTTACTAATTCGTGGAGCATATTCCATTTCCATTAGAAGTAGGTACATGGAAGTGAAACATTAAGAGTTTCAAAGTAAAAAATATCCACTAAGCTCAAAAAAGTATACTAAAATGGAGCAATAAGTACTAATGCAATGACTACGAACAAACCGAGTCTCATATATTTCATTAGAAAAACGTTTCTTAACTAATAAGTATATTTAATGGAGAATTTGAACTTTCCCATACTTCCTTACTTTAAAAGTCACAAACATTTGTTTACGCTACATCAAGAAATTATGTATTTAAGCAAATGGTTGGATGCATGACGCTGGAAACAAAATTCCCTGTTTGTTTGCCATGATAAAGGAAGAGTAATTTGTGGGAAAATATAGGGTGTGGAACAGTATGACTCATATTACCTCATGCTTGGAGGAACCTCTCTCTAAGCTTTATCTTCTTACTGCTGTAAATCTGTTAGAATAGCAAACTTTTCCTTGAGTTAATATCTAGGGAAAAATAGAGTAATTCTGTGTTTCAGGAACACGTCCACAACAACTGCATTCTTTGTATGAATGGTTATATGTTTCTGACAAAGTTTCATTTAATTACAATCTTCTCCCTTAAAAACTATTTGTATGATAAGTAAAACTATTTATTAAGAGAATACGAATGTTCAGATTCAGAATGTACGTGTCCTCGAATACATTTAAGTTTGGTAATTTTCGAATAATGAGAAATTATGTAGTGATTTTTTCCAAATCCTTATCAAAATTTTAGGGAAAAGTGTGTGACATATCAGCCTCGATGGATAAACTAGCAGAAGAATTATTTATAAAATTCCACTATAGGATGGAATATGGAAAATTTGTATTTCTAATCTTAGCTAACCCCAATATCAATGAGGTGAAAATTCATGTTGTTTGGATAGGTCAAATGAGAGGAGATTTAAAACTCAGGCTAAAATGAGGGGAGATAATAATTCCTATGTGATTTTGGAACGTATGCGAATTTCGGAAATAGGTTCTGGTAAATTTTATTTGCCTCGCCATCCTGTATTCAAGGATTTTATGAGTGTTAAGACATCCTTTGGTGTGAGTCTCAATGAATGTCTGTATCCAGGCCCCAATCTAATTCCTGATATTTGTGAAATAGTGCATTTCTCTTGTAGTTATAGTTTGAATGAAGTTAATGTGGATGTCTGAACTAAGCTTAGCGTGTTGCCAAGATTGCGAAATGTATTATTCTAATTAATGGTTAAGCCACGTACCATTTTCAATGGTACATTTTATCCAAACATTGTTGAGAGAAAAAATGAATTGTGATGATCCGCTTAATAGGGAATTAAGGTGCACGTGGGTTTATATTATGTCCAAATTAAAGGACCTACAGATTTATTTTTGATTTAAAAAATGAAAATCCTATTCAAAACTGAAGCTAGGAAAAAGTCAGGTTTATATCAGAGTTGAAATCCAAGTGGAATTTGGCAGTGTTCATATATTCATGGTAACAGCGCAAACCTCTATGAAAACCTTAATTTAGAATTATTGGGTACTCGTATACCGTCGAGATTATTTTATCATTTTTATTCCGTTCTATCATGTTTATTTAGAAATATTACTGTTTTTGGTGGGACAGACTCACGATTTCTAATCCTGGCTAGATTTTCCTTTACTTAGACTAAAAGACTTTGTAGCACATCGAGTGAATGCCATTGAGGTTTAAGTCCTAACAGTACATTGAATAATTAAATATGGTTGGAGTGATCTTGTCGGATTATACACCACTTTTGCCAATGGCCCACCTCTAAATGTGCTGAGACCAATTTTGACTTACTTCAAGAAACTAAAATGAACACAGATAAACTGGTTATGTTTATATATATATATATATATATATATATATATTTTCACACTGACTACACAGTTACGAAACACACTCCAACAAACAATTCCCAAAAACAAAGAACAGTGGCCAATAGATCTAATGAATTTGTTTAAAAAACACCCATTAGTATTTAGGCATTTTTCTAAAACCTAAATAGCAACAGCGGACATTTTAAACACCTTACTTAAAGAATAATAATTTAAGTCTTCCTTCCATTTTTTTTCTTTTTAACGCCTACATCAAGAAAAATGCAATAGAATGAGTGACATAACTTTCTTAATGAAGTTAAATTAACATGTTATTGGATTGTTTCGATTTTCTGATTATGCGTACTAATTTTTCATCACTTTGATTGTTTGTTCTTTCATTATGTACATTATTTATTTATTTATCTTTTTTTGTTTTTCATTTTTTTTCTTTTCTTTTTAATTTATTTTTTATTAATTTCAAGAACAAATTTATGAACATCATTTCTTGTATACAAAACACGATGTATTATGAACATACATGTTATATACTGTAATAGTATGGTACATGTAGTAAATAAACGCCCTTTGTGCATGGGTAATGTGCAAAGGAAAATATAAATATATATATGTATATTCCGTTGTTCAGTCGGACTTTCTTGATGTTCAATGATCGTATCTCTGTCCTCATCCAGCGTTTTTGTGGGTAAGTTTTGGTCTTTTGTTAAATTGTTGTTGTTATTGCGTAAGTGTTAGTCTTGATATGTACGGTTGCATATCGTGGGGTGACGTTGTTAGCTAGGCACTGTTTGTTGAAACGTATGTTGGCGGTTGTCTTGTGTAATTGTATGGTTTTGTTTGCGAGTCTAGTTAACAGTACCTTAACCTAACTGACTGTGTCTGGTAGTTCAAATAACGGGTTATAACCGCCAGCATGTTATACATCATTATGCTTCCGATTCGTAGATGACACCGTTTGCATAACCAAAACAGACGACATTAACGAGATATTAAAAAATGCTACACAGACTGAATAAACTACCGCTCACATTGGACAACTATGAAAAGGAGTTAAAGAAAATATACGAGATAGCCTACGACAACGGTTGCAAACGACACACAATTGACAAATTACTCAAGAAACTAACCAGTAACACAAAACGAGGCGCAAACACCCAAGCAGTACCAATCACTAAACGCCACGCCATCACATACACAGGACCTGACACATATAAAATCACCAACATACTACAAAAAGGACTCTACACTACGTTCAGAACCAACAACACACAACGCCAGAAGCTGACAAACGACATCGAGATCAAGGACATTTACAATATGAAGGAAGTATATAAAATCACGTGCAGTTGCAACCACACGTACATTGGACAAACTGGGATGAGACTGAAAACGCGATACACGGTCTCCACCGAGAGGTATGACAATATATATGTATATATATATATATATATATATATATATATATATATTGTCATACCTATGTAAATGTACATATAAAAAAATCATTATACATAATGAAATTTGGTATTAGGGTATATAATTATATTGGTATTTAGTGACGAAATTCATTAAATAACGTCCTAAAATCCCACCCTGGCTAGAAAAGGGTGGTAACCTGTAGATAACCCGTCCCGATTAGCCTAAGTTGCAAAAAGTGGACGTTAATAAATAACAATAATAATAATATATTGGTAATATAATATTTTTTGATTAGACTCATTTGGCCGGTGATATTTTGACTGTCTAATTTTCCCCTCTTAATGCCCCTGTCGTCCCCGATTTTGGCCATTAATGAACTCTTTTTAGTTTTACATAAAACGTTTGAATATCGGTAATGATCAAACAATACTTTCGACTACTTGAGTGTAGGTAGAGAAACAAATATATATATATATATATATATATATATATATATATATATATATATATATATATATATGTATATTTTTTGAAAATCGCGAGATTAGTACAACTTCAATAACTGCTTTCCGATTGGAAAAATGCTTCTTCTCAGCCTTATTCAAGTATTACAATATTTTAGAATAAAAATAGATACAACGATGATAAAATGAGATATACCACTCCTCACCAGCAAAAATGTGCCATGTAGTCACAATAGTGTAATTTACAAAACATTATCAGTTGAAGGATTTTTCACAACGACTTTACGTGAGCACATTGTGTAACTGCTGTGTTTTTTTTGATTAACGAATGTCCTATATCTCTCATTTAATAAAAACTGAGAGCAAATATTAAGCCTATTATTAAAATAGGCCCACTTATGGAGGTTTAGGATTATAAGAATAAACAGCTCAACATTTTCTAAGTTTTTTGGGATACGGGTTAGCCATATGGGATAAGGCTTAGATCACAGTGTTCCTAGTGAGCCTAGAGTCTTTGGATCATGTCCCCCGTGGACAATAAGTAGTTACTTATTGACGAACACTTGTAGTTAGCCCGTCTTGATTAGCCAAAGTAAAAGGAGAGAATAAAGTGGACGTAAATAACATCAAGTTCTTTAACTGAGAATATTCACTTGGTACAACTATTCGTGAGCAAAGTTTTGCAGTACGGTTTAAATTAGGCGAATCTTCCCACATTTGCTCATAGCAAGAGCAGAAACAAGTAAGCAGGTTGTTAGATCTCTAAACCTCCAGACTTACGACCTCAATTCAGGTCCTCAGGGAAATTACCAGGAACATGAGAGTATCTTATCCGAGGAATTTAACTAACCGATGAGAACAGGAACTGAAACCATTGGGTAATATTTACAATTTGTGCCAGTTATATATTACATAGTATAATTCATTTAATTTTAATTCCCTCTTAACTGAGGCTTGTTTCAGGGGAATGTGTATTTTATCACGATCAGACGAGCACTAGAAGAGATATGTGTCTGCACTCACCGGTATCCGATATTCGATCACGAAGACATCATAAAAGTCTCTTTATGCAAATACTAGCTCAGATACCCAGCTTCGCCCAGGAATTCATTTGAGGCTGAATGGTGATGGTATTTCTTTGGACAATATATATATTTTTATAAAATTGTAACCTCTGTCTGTAAATTGTTTTTTTCTTTTGAAGAGAAAATAAAATTCTCGAAATATCGGCATAAACTAAGATTTTTTTCACCAAAGCTCCAAAAAAACAACAACACCATATATAAATATAACCTGGTCGAAAACATCAACACAATTATATATATATATATATATATATATATATAATTTTGAACGGACCTCATTTTCGTCGTCTCCTGGGCAGGGCCAAATTTATGAAAATCGCGTCATGAGTACGACCTCAATAGCTGATTTCCCTTAAAGCTGCCGAGAAATCCTGACGACCACCGATTCATGCCATTTACTATCTTGATGAACTAAACACCTATATTATTTATAAATATAACTTTTTACATAGATAGGCTGGCCACATTACTGGTTATTACTTTAAGTTAAATTTCGGATACTTTTCGGGATGAAGCTGTAGAGGGGAAATAATTTAGGCATAGAATCACTTGAAACAGAGATTTTATCTTTAAATAAGCACGAAATGGCTTCAATGCCATTTAAATACTTTCTTTCTACATTATTATTTATTGTTTATTTAGTCACTAACCTCCGCTTTTAGCAGATTTCCCTTAATGGACTTCAACTACTGAGGTTTTACTTATGACGCTATTTTTGGAAACTTACTCCAAATACCCAACGATCCTATCTAAGATAGAAATAGTGAATAGATTGTGACATGAGACGCTTCCCTGCCTAACGGACGTGGCTAATAGGGGTTGGCTATATACTGGTTACCACCATTTTCTATCCAGAATGGGACTATGGATTTTTTTCAGTGAGTTTGTTACTAAATAAATTCTTATCGTCCACTTGGGAATTGAACCCATTACTCTATGCTTACCAAGTTCATTTTGAGCAACGCTTGATTCACACGACAGCCCCAGATTAAAATATATTCTAGACTCCCACAAGTATTCCATAGTGAAATTGAGAAAAGGCGCACAAGAATACTAGCCCTCATAACTGCAGTGATATGCCGTAAGGTATGAAAGTGTTTAAACTTTTCCCTAATACAGGGACAGCATTAGTCTAATTTCCCTCCATATAATATTATTGTAACCGGTTAACATTTATTTAATTCTAATAACAAAAATCTATAAAACATGCAATAATACTGGTCTGGTTTTTTTTCCAGCTGAACCTTTTAAAATTGATAATTTTATAACAAACAGCTTTTATAAAAAAATTAAACCTTAATAGTTAATAGTAGTGTCGTTAAAAGTGGTTAAGGCAAGGTTAATGTGTTGGGGGTCATACACTGATAAAATATACAGATTTAAAAATACACCTAGTTAATAGTATTTACGCCCTGAGTAGAAATTATAAATGAAATATATAAAACTGATTGGCTACCGTTTTATTATGTTACCCTAAACTTTGAGCTGTCTCCCTCCACAGGCACCTCATATAAGTAACGTATCTAATCTGAAAAGAAGCAATAATCAGAATAATTTGTTGACATCATTCCTACTGTCATGATACCTTCTTAATGATCGTTACATGAAGGAAACATATCAGGTCCAATATTGTTAACTCATCTAATGTCAATTAAAAAAATAGTAATAACATATTTAAAAGTAGATTAAATGTTAAACATGAAAGAAGAAGAAGAAACCTTGGCGAATATCCCAAATACGAAGGCGACTATGTTATTGAAAGTATGCTAAGTACTCAACTATAATAACATTCAATGAAACAAGTAATCAATCCTCTCGTCTCCTAGAGACAAAAGTCAGAACTAAAGAGGTAAATAACCTTGAATGAAACTCACTCAAATATCTGAGCACTTAGAAAAACAAGGGAAATGAAAGTCAACAACTAAGGCCGGTATAATTAAGTTCCACAAGCAAATTCTATAGAACTTGTCTGGATCTACATAGTTGACTAGATCTCGTACTTTCAGAATAAAGATATAGGAATGGACAACACAACAGACTGCCTCAAAACAATTAAAACTAACTGCCAACACCGCTGACAGGTAACGACTTTCAACTCAAGAAATCGAGATATTAATGCGATCATTAATTATTTGGAAGAAACATAGGTTCCACTGATTTTTTTCTGAATTTCTTAAAATGTTTTTATTTTCCCGAAAGTATTAAACGCGTCTATTGAAAATGCTTCCTCTCAACTATGTTAGTTTCCACAACTATGGAAAAGCCAATGTCCATAATTATGATATAAACAGCGTATGGGTAAGATAATGTTTAGCCAGGAAGATGTATACTCGCATGTTTTATTGATTGATTTCCATTAAAAGGAAATGCATTGAAACAATCATCAACTAAGGTTTATCTAACTTTCTACACATTTCATAATAAATTACAAAATCCTAGTCAAAGATATTTAATTTCTAGATTAATAAAACCTGGAATAACACAAATATTGATTGCTACCTAGTATGACGGAAATTTACAGCTGATCGAAATTCAAAGTCCATGGCAAAAAGCATTGAGAAGAAAGCTATGTGAGCCGTATCAATTTCAAAGGCCTTCCTGTCGAGAAAGCCGTTTGGCAAAGCGCCATTTCTTTTTGGTGGTGTTTGACACAGAGCGGCATAAAACAATGCCAAAGAAAATTTTTTCTCGCGCTGCTTCCGGAACGAAAGGGTATAAAAAAAGTCCTATGCCAGGAGAAATAGGGCCGGCAACAGAGGGCCTGTATTCTTTTTGCCTGATTTATGAATGCCCCTGTAGAGGAGGTTAAAGCCAAGTAAACAAACTTCCGACAGCTGATACTGGCTGAACCGACACACCCACTATTCCTTATCGGAATATTTAACAGGTCATTCCTGTTACCTCTTATTTCTCACTGGCAGTTTTCACACTCTAGTGTATTTCCTTTTTCCGTTCCGTTTGTTATTGAGAAAATCAAAATCTTTAAACTTATACAAATAAACTTTTGTATTGAAGCAGTTTTAAAGAATAGTCGTATGTATACACGCAGTTTGGTGGTCATATAGGATCCTATTAAGCTTCTTTATAAATAGAGGTAAAATAATAAATAGAGACTATTTGGTTTTAATAAACTGGATTAACCTAGAGCCACGGGTTTCGTTCCCAGCAATAACATTATTAGCTAATAAATATATTTTTCTGTAATCGTTGAATAATGGTAACATTACTAAACTGAAATGAGTGAAGAAAGTGAAACATTTTGCAATAGAGTGAAGAAAGTGAATTGCCTTCTTAATTAGTAATAAGTATAAATTAAAAAATAATTTGAAGTTGGAAATTAAATGCTTTTAAATGTTTCTTAACATTGTAAGAATTTATTTTAACAAAATAAATTGAAATGTGAATGAATTATTGGTGGAAATAATCAATATATTTTAAAATTTGAATATAATACTAATTACCTCCCTTGTTTATAACCTGCACTTTTTTATAACTGCACTACTTCACAATCATTTTAATTTAAACAGACATCTTTGGTATTACTAAAAAACTTACAAAAACACTGTTTGATTAAATATTATTATTATTATATTATTTTTTTATTTAATTAAACATTTTCAATTTATACATAAAAATGAATAGTGATAGTGAAACAGAAGTATAGTAACTATGCTTATAACCTTTCACAACCATGCTTATAACCTACCAACAACATACCATAATCTTCACAACATCCTAATTTTGTTCATATTCTGGTTAGATCTGATCATGTATTACACGATTACAGAAAAAAATTAATATTACACTCGTGACGAAAGTAGAATTTACAACTCTCGTGAAAATACCACACTCGCTTCGCTCGTGTGGGTAAACGTTTCGCTCGAGTTGTAAAATGATCTACTTTCGTCACTTGTATAATAAATAACTATTATTTTTGACTTACTCACTAAATAAAATTCTGTGATCCATCCAGAATAGAAACCTGCAGATAACTGCATATTAGCCTCTGGAACACAAAGTAAATGTTAATTAATAACATTTAAAAGTATGCCCAATTCCTTGAGTCCTATAAAAAAATGTTTGAAGACGTAACATAATAGGAACAAAGATATTTTTCTTATTCGAAATATTAGTGAACTCCAATTATAGCATTTAATTCCATACTGACATTGACAATTTTTTATCATTATTTGAATTTACTCAAGCCAATGAAACTTAACTTAGTATTTGATGAGTTGAATTAAGGACTAAATTGGTGTACTTTTCACTCTGCTTCTCCAAGTTCTATTAACAACTCTTCCCACTCAACAACAACAAACTCAAATATAATCAAAGCGAATTAACTGTTTGGGAACGCTCCTAGGAATACCTCACATTTCGCAAGGGACATAAAACAAGCCAGGACTGAGCTCCGTTACTTAGATTAAACATAATCAGCTGGGATACGGTCACACTCAGACTGATTAAATTTATCTATACTGGAACCATGAGACCCTCACTGATATACGGAACACCTTTATTTCGATTTGTGTTTCTGTTGTCCCTTCAACAGCAGGAATGTTATAAGAAAGCTATCATATAGCAACCTCGCTTAGTACACCTTTGAAACACACTAAAGCTACACAACTCCTCAACATATTCACCATCGTCTAATTCATAAAACAACGATATTACTAAATCTACAATGGTCTTCAAACCGATTGTTAGCAACTTTCCACACCCAATCAAAACTCAAAGATTATTACTATATTAACAAATTAATCAATTTATTATTAAAAATTTCATTAACTATAAGAATATTAGTAGTAGATTTTTGTCAGGATTTTAATATTTTTAATATTGATGAAAACATTTAAGCATCACAGTAATAGAATTGTAGCTCTTTTTGTATAGAATTCTAGCTTTTTCTTAATGTTTAAACTTTTAATTCAGTGATTTGTAAATTATTATGTATTTGTACATGCAGCAATAATGTTAAATTGTATCCTTCCAGATTGAGTCAATCTTTTTGGCATAAAGTATCGGTAGGTTAAATAAAATAAAACAAAAAACAGGTTTATTATTTAATTTATTTCGAATTCTGAAAATAAATCCCATTTTGCGTTTTTTTTTCCTTTTAGAAGTTTTAAAACGTTATTCTTTAGGAAATTGAAAACGGAAATGTGGTAATAGGAGTCGTCAAATGCCGCTATAGAAAACCGAGTGTAAATGTTTCGATATACACAATTCGCAAATATTGTGGATTTGTTTGTATGGGAAAGTGGTTAAGGAACTTTAATTGCTGTTCTTGGTTGTACAATATTGATATATTTGCCACATTAGATGTAATGTGCTTTCGCTATATATAATTGGTAGCTGTGTTTACAAGTCCTTTAGTGCACTTAAGTCCATCTACTCGCTAAGTGGAAGATACAGTTGGACAACCATCATACCTATCGGGGAATATAATCTGACAGCTACGGCATGAATTGTACTGCGTATTGTAACCAAGTTGCAATTCACGTCCTCTCTACCTAAGGTAGCAACACCAACTGAAGTGCTCCTATCGTGACAGTAGTGTTTTCGCTACATACAATAGCTTTACAGTTGCTCTTGTTGATTGGGAAGTAAATGTGCTACCTGGAGACGACGATATTGTACCTTGTCTACCTAACAGCAGTTGATGTAGACGTATATAAAATCCGATCATATTTCACTAAGTTATTTTTTATAAGAATCTGCAAGTGGAATGGAAGCAGTGATCATCGGATTTGACAGTGGATAGCACCTGTTTAATTACAAAAGTTTATGAAAAAGAAATAATTGAAGTGTAGCCAGGAATGAACTTATAAAGGTCAAGGCACATCTGGAAGTCATGATAATTCTTAGTATAGCAGTGAATGCTTATGGGCGTATGCCCCATGTGAGTTAAAATTCCAGCTTTTCCATGAGATGTTATTGTGAGAGTCTTTTATACTTTATAATATTAAACCTGCATCACATATATAAAGAAAACAGGCTGATGGTTGAGGCTCCAGTTTATAAAACGTAACACTCTGATCTAATTTTCAAGGATTAGAATTATAGAGCAATCACTCTATATTCAGTACCTTGTTCTATGTTTAACATTTTTTTTTTTTATTAGAGATATGACTCAACGAAAGAGGTCTCGTTCCTTCAAAAATATTTATTCCATACGTCTGAAAGGTTTCAGGGCACTAGTCTCATTATCAGTGCCCTACTGGCATAAACAACCTATTAAAAAGTTATTTAAGAAGAGAATAGACAATCAAAGCCATATAAAACTAAAACAACCATATTGGTGATCTCTTGGAATATTTACAGATAAAATGTTTATTTATATAACACCCATCATTCCCCAATACTATCCATCACTTCAAAAATGAGTCCACTTTATATTAATTTAACTCATAATTTATTTAATTTCTGATTGCGAATGTATATAAATTAGTGATATTCGATGATTTGTGATCAAAAATAATATAATCTAATATTAACAGAACTTGCAACATATAATATTTATTAAATGAAATTTAAGACTGATTACATATAAATATGGGTTGTGTAAATTAATTTATGAATAAATAATTCATTAGAAACAGATTCTCAGTGTAAAACATGATTATCTGGAACCTGTTTCTATTGAGTGCGTACGTGTAGAAGGAGAATTTAATATTAGAGATAAGGACATAAATTATATAAATTGTAAAATATTTATCCATCTTGGTTACTCAATTATTTGTCATACAAGTAAGACGTCTGAGAGATTCATGCAAGCCAACATTAAGATATATTATATTATTTAAATTAAAGGATTTATGAGAAATCAGGATACATTAGATGCAATTATGAATTTAATGTTAAATTTAAAAAGTTTAATCAACAAGCTGATATGATATAATAAATTAGAATTTATATATTGTGATTTATTGATATATTATAACTAGCTCAGATACCCGGCTTTGAGGCTGAATGGTGATGGTATTTTTTTGGCAAAGCTTTACTTTGCACAATATTTTGACATTTACCCGTCCCAGTGTTGAGGGTTAATACCCGTTGTTGGCATTTGTTAATAATAAAATTAATTTTTTATGTAAGACTTCACTGTCCTCCAAATTGTCATATTTCCCGACTCCTGTGCATTATGCATAGATTACAGTTATTAAGGACAAAATATTAACATAGATTTGAATTACTTTTTTCAGGTGAGGTACCTCATAGTTCAAATTGGAATGAATTGTTGAGCGCATCAATACTTCTACGCAAATTACTTGCTCCACTCATTGTTACTGGAGAAATGTATAAAAAAATAAAAAAAAAAAAAAGTTAATCTAGATAACAAAGTAAACAACTTCTATTATGTGCATGTTTGTCGAAAAACTCCCCCTCCCTTATAACCCCCACTCCCGTTCTAACCTAAAAATTTTAATATAGCTTATAATCATGGAAGAATTAATGCAAATTGGCATATCGAGTTTTGTTAAATTTGGTTCAATCATTAGTCCCCAATAAAATTGTTGGCTCCCGCTTAAGTTTTAGTGTATATCTCGTTTATACTATGTTAAAAGACAAAAATGAATATGACAAAAAAGTTACTCTAAACAACAAAATAAACAACTTTTGTTATGTTCATATTTGCCAAAAAACGAATAGAAAACGAAATACCACTATTTTTAAATTCAGGCCTCCCTTACAACCCCCACTCCTCCCCGTCCCTAGAAATGTTGGTATGGCTTGTTATAATGAAAGCGTTAGTGCTAATACACATACCGAGTTTTATTTATTGCGGTTGGGTCTTTTGTCCCAAATAAATTTGTTCACTTCGTCTACAGGTTTTAGCGTATATCTCGTTTATAATTCGGTATACGAAAAACGTGTATATGACAAAAGTTACTCTAAATAACAAAATAAACAACTTTTGTTATGTTCATATTTGCCGACAAACCAATAGGAAACGAAATATCGCTATTTTTAATTTCTGGCTTCCCTTACAACCCCCACTCCTGCCCGTCTCTAGAAATGTTAGTATGGCTTATAATAAGAAAGGCTTTAGTGCTAATTCCTATACTGAGTTTGGTTTAGTTCGGTTGAGTCTTTTGTGCCAAATAAAATTGTTGACTTCCGCAGTAGTTTTTAACGTATAACTCATTTATACTTCCGTATACGGCAAAAACGCATATAACAAAAGTTACTCCAAATAACAAAATAAACAACTTCTGTCATGTGCATAATTGCCAAAAATGCATTAGGAAACGAAATATTGTTATTTTTTAATTTCAGCCCTCCCTTATATAACCCCCACTACTGTTCGTCTCAGAGAATATTAACATAGCCTAAAGTCTAAGTTGGGTTAGTAGTAATATGCATACTAAGTTTCATAAAATTCGGTTCAGCCGTTTATGCGTGAAAAGGTAACAAACAAACATACACGAAAGAAACAAAATGCAGTTATGGTGTCTATGACATGTGAAACGAAAAAGTATCGTGAAATTTTGAGAAAAAAATCAATGTACAGACAGAGGTTACAATTTTATATATATATATATATATATATATATATATATATATATATATATATATATATATACTAGCTCAGATACCCGGCTTCGCCCGGGAATTCATTTGAGGCTGAATGGTGATGGTATTTTTTAGCAGGCTTTACATTGCACAATATTTTGACATTTACCCGTCCCAGTGTTTAGGATTGATACCCGTCGTTGCCGGTGATTTGCTAATAATAGAATTATTTGTTCGATAATTCTTCACAGTCTTCGATATTTTTATATTTCCCGTCTCATACATGTAAATATGGTGAATTTTTTTTTCAGGCCTCCCTTATAACCCCCCTCCCGTTCGAACCTAAAAATTTTAATATAACTTATAATCATGAAAGAATTAATGCTAATTGACATACCGAGTTTTGTTAAGTTCGGTTCAGCCATTAGTGCCCGCTAAAGTTTTAACGTATAACTCATTTATACTTAGGTATACTGCAAAAGTTCATATAACAAACGTTACTCTAAATAAAAAAATAAACAACTTTGTTGTCGCATATTTTCTGAAAAAGCAATAGGAAACGAAATATCGCTATTTTTAATTTCAGGCCTCCCTTATAACCCCCACTCCTGCCCGTCCCTAGAAATGTTAGTATGGCTTATTATAAGGAAATCGTTGGTATTAATTCACATAGCGAATTTGATTTAGTTCGGTTGAGTCTTTTGTGCCAAATAAAATTGTGGACTCCCGCAATAGTTTTTAGCGTATAACTCATTTATACTTCCGTATACGTCAAAAGTGCATATAATAAAAGTTACTCTAAATTACAAAATAAACAACTTTTGATATGTTTATATTTGCGGAAAAACCAATAGGAAACGAAATATCGCTATTTTTAATTTCAGGCTTCCCTTATAACCCCTACTCCTGCCCGTCCATAGAAATGGTGGCATGGCATATTATAATGAAAGCCTCACTGCTAATACACATACCGAGTTTTATTTAGTTCGGTTGAGTCTTTTTTGGCAAATAATATTGTTGACTCCCGCTATAATTTTTAGCGTATAACGCATTTAAACTTCGGTATACGACAAAAGTGTATATAACAAAAGTTACTCTAAATAACAAAATAAACAACTTTTGTTATGTGCATATTTGCCGAAAAACCAATAGAAAACGAAATATCGCTATTTTTAATTTCAGGCTTCCCTTATAACCCCCACTCCTGTTCGTCTCGGAGAAAATTAATATAGCCTAAAGTCTAAGTTGGGTTAGTAGTAATATACATCCCAAGTTTCATAAAATTCGGTTCAGCCGTTTATGCGTGAAAAGGTAACAAACAAACAAACAAACAAACAAACAAACAAACAAACAAACAAACATACACGAAAGAAACAAAATGCAGATATGGTGTCTATGACATGTGAAACGAAAAGTTATCGTGAAATTTCGCGAAAAAAATCAATGTACAGACAGAGGTTACAATTTTATATATATATAGATATATATATATATATATATATATATATATATATATATATATATATATATATATATATATAGACTAGCTAAGGTACCCGGCTTCGCCCCGGAATTCATTTGAGGCTGAATGAAGATGGTATATTTTTGGCAAGGCTTTACTTTCCACAATATTTTTTTTTATTTCCCTGTCCCAGTGTTTAGAATTTATACCCGTCGTTACTGTGGATTTGTTAATAATAAAATTATTTGTTATTTAAGACTTCACTGTCCTCAATATTTTTATATTTCCCGTCCTCTGTGTATGTAGTTTTTTTTATAACGTAATGGACCATATAATTCATAATCTTAGAAAGTATTCTATCTTCCAAACTACGTATGAATAAGTTCCTTTCCCTTCATGCGGTACAATGTCCAACGGTGACAGCTGTTTTAGGTACGTCATAGCCGCTATTAAAATACTCTTTCATAAGTCTCGATTGTAAACTGTGTATTCATATTGGTTTTCAGTAAAGTATATCATAATACATTAACGAAGCAGAGTTAATAAATACCAGAAATACCTGAGTGCACCTCCTTAGCGTTCATTCTTGTAAATTATTTATTTATGATAATTAAAGAAATTCACATTCCTGAGAATAATAATACATTGCTATAAGCATCAATTAACATGTAAACATAGACCAATATGAGGTCGGAAGGGAAGTGGCAGAACTGATAGGACAAAGGAAGTAGCTCGACACCTACATAGCCTCAGTGCTGCCAACCTGCAATGCATTTTGGATAGCTATCCTCTAATACATTCAAATATATTAAAAAATCATATTACATTATCTTCACAATTCTAAAACTATTTCAAATATTTTTCACGTTTTAATTAAATAATGTATTAAATACACTTAGAGAAGGGGGGGGGTATACCTTATGTGGTGCAAACTGTTACTGGCGTTAAAAAATAACATAGTTTTGAATTATTAAGGATAAAATTTGAACATGAATTTGAATTAACTTATCCAGGTGAGATACCTGGGTAGTTCATATTGGAATGTATTGTTGAGCATATCAATATTTCTAAGCAAATTACTTGCTTCATACCTTATTTTACAAAAACAAAATTATAAAACAAAATTTACACTAATTAAAAAAGTAAACAAATTATGTTATGTGCACGATTGCCGAAAAACAAATAGACGATGAAATATCGCGAATTTTTATTTCAGGCCTCCCTTATAACCCCCATTCCCCTTTGAACCTAAAAGTTTTAGTCTAGCTTATAATCATGGAAGAATTAATGCTAATTTATATACCGAGTGTTGTTAAGTTAGGTAATACCATTAGTGCCCAATAAAATAGTAGCTCCCGATTTAGTTTTTAGCGTATATCTCGTTTATACATTGTTATAAAACAAAAGTGTATATAACAAAAGCTACTCTAAATAACAAAATAAACAACTTTTGTTATGTGAATATTTCCCAAAAAACTAATAGGAAACGAAATATCGCAATTTTTAATTTTTGGCTTTCGTTATAACCCCCACTCCTGTTCTTCTCAGAGAATTTTAATATAGCCTAAAGTCTAAGTTGGGTTAGTAGTAATATACATACCAAGTTTCATAAAATTCGGTTCAGCCGTTTATGCGTGAAAAGGTAACAAACAAACATACACGAAAGAAACAAAATGCAGTTATGGTGTCTATGACATGTGAAACGAAAAGGTATCGTGAAATTTTGAGAAAAAAATCAATGTACAGACAGAGGTTACAATTTTATATATATAGATAGATTGAGGAGATTTAAATGAATGAAAAAAAATGTTAAAGAATGTGTAAATTCCGTTAGAACAAAAGATATTTCGAAATTCAGGATTATTAAAAACGAAATTATAGGAAGAAAGATACCTCAAAATTATAGGAATGAAACGAGAATACCATAACTATCTCGATTCCGAGTAAAAATCAGAGGAGGAGTGGGCTGAGCAGGAAAATAATTTCCAGGCACATAAAACTGAACAAATAAACATACTAGTACATACTTAGAAATTAAACAGCAAAAATAATTATACAGTTGAAGAAAAGTCACTGATACAAATTGTGAGGGTTAGGAGATGAGGATAAAATATGTGACTAGAATTAAAAAATGTCCAGGTTTCTCAGGACCAAAAGAGTACCAAAATTGGAATTCATTCTGATAGGAAATGTCCCACTTTTAGCAACAACCCACAAGAGACCTTGCAGTTATTTTGACTGAATTAGAAAATTTATTTGAAATTTATGAAATAAAAGTGGTCGGAAAACTTAATAGTTTCACTATACATGAAGGTAATACACCCAAAAAAGTGCATTATTGAAATAGATCTTATTGGGAACTTTCACCATTTATATAAAGTGGACAGAATTAATGTACGTACGGAGAAAAACAAAAAGATATTCAAAATGTTTTTGTGTAAGTATTTGGATTGTAAATTATTCATGAGTAAACCACTCTTTAAAAATATATCCTCAGGTTGAAAAGTTGATATTCTGGAATTTCCTTCTCGCCAGTGAGATGGGAGTTTAGAAGGTTGATTTAATATAAGACATATTGAGAGATCAGAGTTAATATTTTGAAGCTCTAAATAATCAACCAAATACGAGATATGTAACTGAAAGAGTTCAATAATAGAAATGAAAGTATTAATAAATGATTTATTATTATTATTATTATTATTTATTAACGTCCACTTTTTGCAACTTAGGCTAATTGGGACGGGTTATCTACAGGTTACCACCCTTTTCTAGCCAGGGTGGGATTTTAGGACGTTATTTAATGAATTTCGTCACTAAATAATTTCTTTTGCCCAGGCAAGAATCGAACTCGCCACTCTAGGGATACCATATGAGATAAAGGTCAACGCTTTAACTCGCATGGCTAACCTGAGCCCCTAAATGATTTAAGAAAATGTAAAAATTTACATTTATTAATTCAAATAAATTCCACTATATTCAAGTGGTAACAATAAATATTCATGACTAATTTATAAGAGCTTAATTGATGATAGTCATTAAAAGCATGGAATGACTTCTTTCTTATCCTATTCATGTGACGCCCTTAAAACATACTTGTAAGAGTATTAACTTTCGTGTAGGACAACTTTGTTTGAAAACTTACAAACTCATTTAGTAACTTCCAACAACATACAGGTTTAAAACTTCTTAAATCGGCTCCGCTCTAAGCCTAAAGTAGATGATGCAACAGAACTTACTAAATGCTAAGCAATAAGTTATCAAAAAGAGGGTTATTCCTCATAATCAAAGTCAAAGGGGGGAGGTAACGACTCAACTTTTACGATATATATCTGGTTTATTAACCAGATTAATTACTCCCAACTTCATAATGAGGAGCTCTTGAAGATATTTTTTTTTTCATTTTTCTTTTTAACCAAGTCTAGGCTGAGCCACCACTACCCCTAGTGATTTGTTTTATCTTCCTGCATCAGTTTTAACGAGTATCTCCCCCCGCCTCCACTTGATCAAAGCACGCTTGAAGCGATCTCTTGCAACAATGACGAGGCATCTTCTACTGTTTTAAAATATTTATTTTTTCTCAGATGATTTTCCTCAATTTAAAGAAAAATTATTATTTCTCAAGACATTTTAGTAACGTTCCCCTTGGAATAATGAGTATATAATTTTTTTTTATCAATTACAGTAGGAATGATAAATATAAACATTTTTATTTTGTCGTCATTTGGATTTTTCTCCCGAAATGTTGGACCAGATGAACCATATAAACAGGATCAATAAAAAACGTTGCTTCCTACAAGTACTTAAGTATTCAAAGTTCACTAGCAGAGCTGAAACTCCATCAACGGTGCTTACTGACAAAACCAAATTCTCCTAAGCAGTATAATGAATAATATTTATAATACGGCCAAAAAAGTATAAAATATCGTCATTTATATAGCCATTTAACAATAAAACTAAAAAAAAAATACATACATGTCTAGTAAGGATAAAAACAAAAATTAATTAAAGTAACAGTCTACCAAAAAATATATTAAACACATAAAAGCGTAAGTCAGAAGGAGAAAAAAAAGTTAAAATAACTATAATACTAAATTAAAAACCACAAACTAACTCACTGGATAATAACTTATACTACTTCACATTCGTTCATAACAGTTTCAAAACTTTTTATAATCACCTTTTTTAATAGTCCTTAATTTCAGTCTCACATTTATCAATTTATGTATATACTATAGATATGAAAATGATCGACAATACCACTGTCATCAACATCTCGTTAACGTATTGTATAGCATAATAATAAACTATTGCTTAAAGCTGTAGCTGTTAATTAATTCTCATATACCGAACTCAAACTAGCTCTTCCTCAACTAGAAACAAAAATTCAAGAGAATATTTTTTTGTAATAAATTATTATTATGGTTGAAAACTTAATTTATTTGCTCTTAATAATAATAAAAAAAGTAAACTTTCAAGCTTAAAAAAATAGAAATAATAAAATCATTTGATTTCTATTAATACGGATTTATATGAGAAAAACAAGCTTCTACTAACTTTTCATCAGCAGCTTAATTAAATAATGTATTCTGTTGTGCTGATACCCAAATCGAAAATACGTGTTCTAGGAACGGAAACATATTTGCACATTAAAGAGATAGGCGTTTTGAAATTTCGGAGGAAAAACATTTCGTATATTTAGAGATTGACCGTACTAAAATTTTTTAAAGAATTTTAGAATTTTATTTTTATTGAACCCAAAGAATCTGAAATTATCAAAACTTTTCTAATGTCACTTATACCTGCTATTCTTTCAAGCGAAACGCAACTAAACGAAATTATTATTTCCTCTGCTAGTTATCTTCAGGTACATCTAATTCACGCCGTATTCAGGTACTTCTAATTATAATAATATTTGAGGGATGAAGTAATGATAACTGGTCGTACTATACTACATTTCAAACTGGAACTTCTCATTTGCGACGATGACGAATCACACTGTATATAATATGATCATTACAAACTAGATACTGTAATTATTACTACAGCTATTTCAACAAATGGTTTAATTCCAAAAAGCTCAGTATTTCAACTCCACGAAATCTATAAGTTCGCCCCAAGGAATGACTACCAAGGAAGCAGTTATACCAGGAGCTATTGGAGTCAGTTAGAGATGTCCACAAATTTGAAAACCCCACCAAAAAAATAAGTGCTTATCGAAGATGGATACCGCGTAAACTAGATAGATAGAAGATACTTGAAGTATGGTAAGATACTGTTATTTTCTATTTCTCCATTAATATACGTTTTACATGAGGTGATTGGTGGTATAATTGCTAATGCATGAAAAACCCATGGAGTGGGGTTAACTGAAAGCTGAAAACAGGAGATACAAATAATTTGCTTCATTTTCAAATAAGAGAAATATTTGTATTTGGAAAATTATTTGTCTAGTATTAAATGATGGTAATATAATGTTTTTTTATCTGACTTGAACGATCTACTGACTGGAGGTAGTCCACATATTGGTACAATTCTCACATATTTAAAAGCGATGGGGCAGTTTGGCAATATTTAATTACATATTTTAAAATTGTTAATGTTTGTACGCGCGTATATGTACACGCCTAAGTTCCATGTTTAATATGTAAGGTATTTGACTGTTTTTATGAATCATTGTTGAATTTACCAAAACCTTTTTTGTTCTAAGTTGTGTTCGTGTTTCTTGTTTCTTTTAGTGTTTTGAGTTACTTTCCCTTAGTTTTGTTCTTCATATTATTTTGTGCGTTCATTATTTGTTATTTCGTTTACTTGTTTTTATTCCCCCCGTCTTTAAGAATAACGAAATCGCTATCATTGCGGAGCTCTATATAATAAACAAATATCTGACCCAAAAAAAACCCCCAAAAAACCGAAGTATATCACACACACACTCATTGCTTTTATGGAACTAAAGTATTCCTATGACTGCGAATGCTGCAGTTTTAGATGCAGCTTTTGTAGTATTAGGATTAGGATTGCGATTAATATGATTTGGGCAATCAACAACTAGGTTATTATGCTCTTTATAGTAGAATAATGCTGTTTACAAGTCCCTGTTTTACTCAATGACTTAAATACTATCAACTAATATATTTTAAATACCGCTCTTGTCATATCCTAAGGGTATTAAATTTACTACTGCTATACAATTATTTCTTAACTAAATCTAAAAATCCATTTTTATTTATATTTACTTAAAGATGTGTACTAGTAACACGAGTTACGG
The DNA here is from genome assembly GCA_019009955.1 of Riptortus pedestris. Taxonomy (NCBI): domain Eukaryota; kingdom Metazoa; phylum Arthropoda; class Insecta; order Hemiptera; family Alydidae; genus Riptortus; species Riptortus pedestris. Next base: position 166,220,167 of record CM032228.1, read on the forward strand.
TGTACCAATTTACATTTCTTACTACTGGCTTAATATTTTTAACTGCCTTTATATTAGACCAATAATTAATAATTATTGCACATGTTTTAATACTGGCAATATACTTACTTATCCTATATAATAATAGTATATACACTTTTTTCATTATACATCTGCCGGTCTGGTCAATGTATTCTGAGCCGCAAGAACAGAGTATGCTGTACATTCCTGGGATTTTTGTCTGATGTTGATCTTTGCAGCTGGGTAACATGCGTGCTATTTTCCTGTCAGTGCCAAATGCTGTTTCTATTCCCTCATTCTTGAGTATCCTTGAGATCTTCTCTGTTGTACCTTTAACAAAAGGCATTACGGCTGTTTTCCGGAGTTCATCTTCAATTGATTTTGTTTTGTTTTCTTTTTTCTTTTTGAATTGATTTCTGATTTCTTCTTTCCCGTAGCCATTCTTTAACAGAGCAGCCATCAGGTGTCTTTTTTCCTTTGGGAGGTTCTGTGGCTCTGATATTCTCTCAGCTCTAGTGACCAAAGTGCGAATTGTCCTATTCTTCTGTGCTGGATGGTGATGAGATCCAGCGTGTAGGTATCTGTTGCTATGTGTTGGTTTTCTGTAAACCGCATGCCCCAGCTGTCCGTTTGGTTTCCTTTCCACCAGAACATCCAGAAATGGTGTCCTTCTATCGCGCTCGATCTCCATCGTGAACTCAATGTTGGGGTGTATTGAGTTAAGATGCTGCAGAAATTATTCTAAGGTCTTCTCTCCATGTGGCCATATGACGAACGTGTCATCCACATATCTAAACCATGTTTTCGGTTTTAGTCTTGCCGTTTCCAGTGCCATCTTTTCAAATTTCTCCATGTAAGCATCAACTGCATTTGAACTTAATGGCGATCCCATGCTGGCTCCATCCATTTGTTGGTAGAAATTGCCGTTGAATAAGAAATATGTTCATTGTAGGCAGATTTTGGCTAGCTGGGCTTTTTCCTCCGTTAAGTATTCCTTCATGATATTTAACGTTTCTGGAATGGGAATTCTCGTAAACAGTGACTTGACGTCAAAACTGACGAGACGATCGTTTTCATCGATCTTAACATCTTTTATTTTCCTCACGAAGTCTGATGAATCCTTGATGTGGTGCGGGGTCAGGCCAATACTTAGTTGTATTTTCTTCGAAATGTACTTTGAGATCCCGTAGCATGCAGACCCCCATCGAATTGACTATTGGCCTCATACGAACATCCTCCTTGTGTATTTTGGGTAATCCGTAAAGTCTGGGTAGAACTGGGTCGGACATGAGTAAACGGTTGTATTCTTCTTTCTTGATCGTTAAAGTGGCTTTCACTGCCTTGTTTATTACATTCTTTATTCTATTTGTTGGGTCGTGTTGAAGTTTTTTGTAAGTTCCATCCTCAAGTAGTTTCTTCATCTTTTCAATGTACAGTTCTCTCTTCATAACAACGGTTGCATTTCCTTTGTCGGCTGGCAGGACTAGTACGTCGTCTTATTGTTTTATTTCCTTCAACGCATGGAGTTCCTCTTTTGTAAGATTTCGTTTAGGTGGTTTGCCATAGCGTAGTATGCGTGAGACCTCTCCACGAATCTCTTCGCCTTTCTCTTCTTCCAGATGGCGTATGGCACATTCAATGCCCACAATTATTTTGTCGTAGGGGATTTTCCAGGAGCGACTGCAAAGTTTCCTATGCGGTCCATATTTTCAACTGGGATTATAATTAGCCAATATTAAAATTAATTGAATTCTACTTTTAATGTATGTACTTTTTTCTGTTTTATTTTTATTTTTTTTTTTGAAAGTTTGTAGATACAGCTTTTGTAGATGCACTTTATGTGCATTTTTTGAGGTGCTGCTCTTTATGGTTTTTGTTTGTTTGACGTGGGACACACTGATTAATATGCACATAATGAGAGGACGTTTTACTTATCTGTGAAATTCATTACAGAGTAGAAAAAATAGAATTATTCCTGAAGTGATAACGTAAAGAATGTAATCTGATAGCGTTTAGTGCGTACGTGCTGCTATTGTGAGTCTAGTAAGTAGAGGAACATTGAGTAGATGAGGGGGAGAGGCTGACCTATATGTGTGTTTATGTTGACTAGCCTGGTGATTAGGAGGCGGCAAGTCAAATGGTAAGCCAAATCTACTTAGTACATTCACTAATCAGCCCACAGCCTCTCTCTTCTCTATATACACACTCCACTATTATACCTTGTTGCTCCATTACCTTGCCTCAGATATAGCTCGCAAACAATGGTTACGCGAAGATTCATTTATATTAGAATGTTCATTAGTTCGAAATGATGAACGATCTATTTGGCCACTGAAAAAAATGATAATTATAATTAGGAATAATAAGGAGCAGGAAATAAGGTTTCAATAAAAGGGTTATTGCCCTGCTGTTGATAATATTCACGTTTAGGACCATAACTTCAGTTGTACAATAAACACACAACTCACTGTTTTAAATAAAAGAACGTCCATCACGCAGAGGCTGCTTAAACTAAGCAGATTTCCCTCGTGATGTTTAACAATAGATAAATGTACATAGTGGTACCACAATAACACCGTCAACACCAAGTGAATAAATAGAAACGATAATAAAAAAACCTCCAGACGGGAAGCACCAGAAAAGTAAACAAACAGATGTGCCAACTTCTCAAGGAAAGAAAAACAATTACTGTAATATATCTGAATACAACGTATTAATTTGATTGAAAACTATTTACTATATCTAGTACTGTAATTTATAATGAATCAGAATAATTTTTATCTCAATCAATCAAATTTAAGTGGTCCAAAAACTTAAGAAGGGGGGGGTCAACAGAACATATTTGCATGTATCTCGTATAATAAATGTCTATTGAAAACAATATTTGGCATTTAATCTTCGAATGATGTGGTTTATAACATAACCGAGTATTGTTTATGTAACATGAGTAAAAGTGGGGGTTTACTGAGGGCTGAAAAGTGAAAGATGCAAATAACTCGGTTAATATTCAAGATAGGGACTAAATGCATAGAATAAAAATTATAGTAAATTAAATTTTAAATAAAATTGGTTTTATACTGTTTTTCGATCGGACGTATAGTAACGGAGATATTTTGAATTTTCGACCCCCCCCCTTCCCGTCTTAAGTTCTTGGACTACTAAAATTTTATTGATTGAGATAAAACTTATTTTGATTCATTATAAAGTACAGTACTGGATATAATAAATATTGTTCAATAAAATTAATTGGTTATATTTTTATGTATTCCAGTAATTGTTTTTCCTTTCGGTAAGAGGTTGGCAGACCTGTTCGTTTTCATTTCAGGCTCTTCCCGTCGGGAGGTGTCTTATTATCGTTTGTATTTATTCAATTAATATTCACGGTGCTGTTGCGTTACCAGTATGTAGATTTATCTATTGTTAAACGTCACAAGGGAAATCTCTTTAGTTTACGCAGCCCAGTCATTTTTAATAGTAATTTAATGCACACTACCTGGCGAACATGGCTAAGTTCTAAATTAAAGATTTTGGTCCCTTCGGTGGTTTATATTTAAGACTTTTTTTTATAAACCTCCACTTAACAGCTCACAAAATGATTATTTCTCATGGTTCCTTGACTTTCATAAACATTTGTGGCGTTTATTCAAGGTAGCTTAAGGATAATGATTTATTAGTTGCGAACTCACTACAGTTGCACGGAACGAACAACTTGGAATGAAGAGAGATTGATGACGTTACTTATAACATTCTCAAACAGACTTGTTGATGGAGTCACGAACCTCGACCCAATAATAATCATTTCTCAATTCGTTCAAAGGTTAGCTGAAACGTGATTTAGTTTAAGAACCTCTGGCAGCTATTTATCTTGCAGTTTTATCCCTTCTTTTTTGTTTTACTTATTGATTTTCACAAAATTAAACATTAACAAGTACGGAATAAATTATTTATCCACTCATTTATGAAGTCAGAGTTTTATATATATATATATATATATATATATATATATATATATATATATATATATATAAATAGTGTTGTTCCTATTTAAGTAATTTGATTTTTTTTAAGCAGATTTCCCTTAAGCGAAATCAGCTATTGAGGTCGTACCCGTGACGCGATTTTTGAAATTTTTCTTGAAATGTCTATCGATCCTAATTTGGAGATGAAGAAAATGAGGTCCGTTCAAAACTGTATATATAAATATATATTTGTTTGTTACCACTCTAGCTGTCGCAATTTTTGTTTGATCGTTACCAAACTCGATATTTTTTCGTTTTATGTAAAATGTGATATCTAGTTCGTTAATGGCTAAAATCGAACAAGGGGGAGGGGGGTTTAGACGGGGAGAATTTTGAAAATTTGAAATATCTCTGTTACTATAGGTCGGGTCGAAAAAGTGTATAGAAGAAATCCTATTGAAATGTGAAAGTACTATAAATTTTGTTTTATACATTTATTCTCTATCTTGAATATTAACCGAAATATTTACATTTTCCAGTTTTATCCCTTCAGTAAGCCTCCACTTCTACTCATTTTACGTAAACAATACTCTGTTATATAATAAACCACATTATTTGATCTTAACCCTCCGTCGGGCGCTTGATCTCTCAGATACACAGTTTCTAGAAAAATATTTGCCACTCCTCCTAGTAGAGAGTAGTGGTGTAGTGCTTCGAGTTATGTGCTTTATAGGACTCCCCCTCAAGGTATGTTGTGTCACTGTGTTTAACGGAGTCGTGTGTTTCACCTGTCATTAAATTGTATCTCCTAGATACCACGCGCCCCATCTCGTAAGTTTTTTTGAAATCTGTATTTCATAAATATGTACATCAATTAAGTTTCTCTTTATTAAATTGAATCATATAAACCTATTATTCTATTATTTTGATCAAACATGAGCTTTCAGAAGAACTTGTACAAGGATATATTGCGCGACGCAGTGACAATAGTAGACGTTTACCAACCGAACTAAGGACAAAACTTGAAGACTACAGAGACTCATAAGAGTGCACTAGCTCATTGGACCATACATTGAACTCAAGTACAGAACAGCATAAAAAAAGTCCCTCCACTACAACGAACAAAAGAAAATGATGTGAACCAAGCAAAACTGAAAATAAATGTAGGTGTACTAATTACTGTTGTGAGATTTGCAAAACCAAAATTTGTTTACAACATAGTTCCATGCTTTGTCCTAATTGTAATGTAGCTCTTCAAAAGAAATAACAATTAAACTGGTATTTTTAAAAAATTTTCATGATTTCCATTAAGTCTTATCTAAAAGTGATTTCGTGCTACTTATTTTTGATTGAAGTTATATTTAGATACTTTTTTATATTGTTCACAAACTGAAATGAAATATGTATAATTAAGGCATGTGCATTTAAACAATTCCTTTTGATATTTGTGTTTTTTAATTATATTTTAAAAATTATCGTCCACCGTTTCTTTAAATTATAATACTTGTCAATTTTAAAAATTATTTACTTCTTTCAAACAAATACTTCCTCTGTTATGGTTTCTAATCACACTCTGAACATTTTAGTGCAAAATATATATTAAAAAACTGTATTTCCGTAAAAACGGTTGAGGATGATCTGTAAGATACACGCGCCCGATGGCGGAATATTCTTGACGCGCCCGACCGAGGGTTAAACACCGAATATTATTTTCCGGAGACCTTTATTATACGAGGAACATGCAAATATGTTCTTCCCCCGTCTTAAATTCTTGGACTACTAAAATATGATTGATTGAGATGAAATTTATTCTGATTCATTATAAATTACAGTACTAGACATTGAACATAGTTTTCAATAAAATTAATACGTTATATTATTATTATTATTGTTTATTAACGTCCACTTAATACTATGTTATATTCTGATGTGTTTCAGTTGTTGTTTTTCTTTCTGGAGTCGGAAAGGAAAACAATAACTATAAGCCGTTGGCAGACCAGTTTGTTTACATTTGAGATGCTTTCCTTGAGCAGGAAAAATATTTGTTACCGTTTGTATTTATTCACATAATATTCACGGTGGTGTTGTTTTTGCATTATTTTGGTTTATCTATTATTAAAATTCTGGGAAATCTGCTTAGTTTTTCGCAGAAATCTTGCTTAGGTTACGGAATTTTTCATTTGTTATTCATTAAATTACTGAGGAACATAATATTCAAAAGTTTTCTTCGGTGTTCTAATATGCGTTTTTAATAAACAATGAAATTTGGTAAGAAGGCGAAATATGCTCTTTATAGAATAATTCTGGAATTTTAGGACTTGACCGGAACTGTGTAAAAAGTTTAAAGGGAATATGGTTATAACAAATAACACATATTTCTTTATTTAAGTGAATGAATTGCAGTATTAGAGAGTTTAGCAACGGTAATATATATACAGTTTACTGATCTTGCGAATAGTTACGGGTACATTTTAGTTGATATAGATATAAAGACTCAAATGTCGCCGTTACTATGGATCAGATCAAAACCAATTATAATACTTAAATGTATAGCTTTACATGAAACGTTCTCTGCTGGTCAGAGCAATTTGATACTTAAACCACTTCGAATCTATTTTGTTGGGTATTGAACACAAGAATGAAAATTAAAAACTAATAAAACAATAATATTTCGAATTTCCAAATCAATTGATATTCTTTTTGAGTATTATTCTTATTCTTATACATGTAATTTTAGTTATTGATGTTCATAAAATTGAATAAATACTTAGTATCGATAGCCTCGAAAAACTAGACAAGATTTACTTCTTCATCACGTCAGCATGCAATGCTCTGTTATCTATAATTGCTGATGGACCACACTCCAGTTAAATGTTATATTAAGACGGAAAAGGATTTATAGAATGCTTTTAGTTATCTTTATTTTACTATTTACACTATATTGCTTTCCTTTGTTTTTCTTTATTGTCATATTATTGTTGATCTCAAAAACTTGGATTTAATTATTTATTTAAAAGACAGAATTGTTATTTTTTTCTTTAATTTGCACAAGATTTAAATCTTTAACAAATAAATACATATTCTATTCTATTCTAATAATAAGAAACCTTCCACTGGACCTTGAATATTTTTATCAACTTTTTCCTGTAATAAGGAATCTCAGTGATTGTTTCAGCGAGTGTCTGATTTACTCGAGGCTAAATCCCCGCTATCAGGAGAACCTGGAATGAGTTGTCTCCAGGAGCCTCAAGGGCTCGAATTATACCCGTAGGACCAGTGGTCAGCAGGCTTCTAGTTCGTGGAACCTGGAATGAGTTGTCTCCAGGAGCCTCAAGGGCTCGAATTATACCCGTAGGACCAGTGGTCAGCAGGCTTCTAGTTCGTGGAACCTGGAATGAGTTGTCTCCAGGAGCCTCAAGGGCTCGTATTATACCCGTAGGACCAGTGGTCAGCAGGCTTCTAGTTCGTGGAACCTGGAATGAGTTGTCTCCAGGAGCCTTAAGGGCTCGAATTATACCCGTAGGACCAGTGGTCAGCAGGCTTCTAGTTCGTGGAACCTGGAATGAGTTGTCTCCAGGAGCCTTAAGGGCTCGAATTATACCCGTAGGACCAGTGGTCAGCAGGCTTCTAGTTCGTGGAACCTGGAATGAGTTGTCTCCAGGAGCCTTAAGGGCTCGTATTATACCCGTAGGACCAGTGGTCAGCAGGCTTCTAGTTCGTGGAACCTGGAATGAGTTGTCTCCAGGAGCCTCAAGGGCTCCTATTATACCCGTAGGACCAGTGGTCAGCAGGCTTCTAGTTCGTGGAACCTGGAATGAGTTGTCTCCAGGAGCCTCAAGGGCTCGTATTATACCCGTAGGACCAGTGGTCAGCAGGCTTCTAGTTCGTGGAACCTGGAATGAGTTGTCTCCAGGAGCCTCAAGGGCTCGTACTATACCCGTAGGACCAGTGGTCAGCAGGCTTCTAATTCAGTAAAACACTTAAATGGAACCAAATGAAAAAAAAATTAACAATTAATTACATCAATCTGACTTATTATAGTTAATCAATTTCAAACATCCTCAATTTTATTAAAAGAAATAATATGATCATAAATAATGTGTAGATGAGCTTGATTTAGATTGAGTGTATGAGATGATGGGGGTAGTTTTATATTGCTACCTAACGGTTTTTAATAATATCGTCCTGCGGGATTATTTTCTGTCAATATGTTTTAATGTGGATGACTTAATTGTTTAAAATGTTGTCATATATTACAGTATGAATGATTTTATATCTGAAAACCACCTTTCCTAATATTAAACAGGCCTCCATAGCGTGAGTTGGGTCATGAGCTAACCGACATGTACAGCGTGCCAAACTGGCGAACGAGTTGGAAAAAAGAAATTTAAAGAAGGGTTTGTCCTACTAGAATTCGGATTTCTTATTTTGATTGAAGATTGAACACTTATTGGAGTATGATTGGAATTAAATTTAATATTTATGTAATTTAGTTTTTTAATAATATTAAAAAATTATAGCATTATATTAGCACAGATTGCCAACCTGAGTCCCAAAATGAAAAAGCCGGTATTTGAAATCATGTAAACTAGATAATATATTTTACTTACCTATTACCTTCTTCTGCAATCATTCTTTAAACAGCTTCGTTACCTTGTTTCATTGGTATAAATAGAATATTGATTTTTAGTCCTAGCGGTCACATCTCCAAAGACTTTCTCAAGAATTTTAGGCACCTTTCCAGCACTAATTTTCTGGTATGTTCTTATAGTTATTTCTACCTGGACTCCAACAATCTTAAAAATCTATAGCGAAGAAGGATGCTAGAGAAGCTGAATGACTGATGTTTGTTTTTTCTTCATTATTAAAGTTATACCAGATACAAAAAGATTGTAATTACCTAAGAAAGCCACAGAATGTTGACGTCAAATCTGACAAATTATTAATGTAATGATTTAAAATAGCATCATTGTGAGAGTATCTCAAAATAATGATTTTCTAAATATAGATAATAGAGTACAACTCGCAGTGTATCATGTCGCAGTATGATATCAACAGGTAGCGTGGCCGAGCGGTCTAAGGCGCTGGTTTTAGGCACCAGTCCGAAAGGGCGTGGGTTCGAATCCCACCGCTGCCAATAGATTTTTTTTTTGTATATCATATATTTTTAAAAATAATTCTTTCTCTATCTCTCTTCTATATTGTAAAAATTTTAAAAATATAAATAAACTATTTCAAGAATGTTGTAGATACCCCTCCGAAAGGAACAGCTGATATAAATATATGCGTGCATGTTTTATATATACACACACACACACACACACACACACACACACACACACACACACACACAGGGTGTCCCCAAACCAAACGGCCAAACTTTAGGAAACGATAGAGGATCGAAAAACTAAAACAAAAAGTCCTCTGGCATATGCCTCGTTTTCGCTTCGTTTTCGAGAAAATCACAAAAAACTAAAAATAGTTGTGCAAAAACTAGTTAAGGCCAATGGAAGAGCGGATTTTATTCCTTGAATGAATTTTAGCAATAAATGTTATTCCAATACAATTATTGTATTCTAATTATATACTAACAGAAAGGTAATTGAAAAAAAAAAATTTATTAAGAAAAAATAATAAATACTATTTATTCAAATATTCATAGTATAAAAAAAAAACCTATTTAAAGTAGATAACATTATGAACAATAACTGAAGATTAAAACATAAAAAAAGATTAAAAATTTAGAAAATTAATAAATTAATTAAATATTCTTACTTGGAAAACATCAATGTTTCAGTTTTTATATGGGTCTACCTTAGTGAGAAAAAAAAAAAAACTGAAAATTTTGAAGGTTTTACCTTCTCTAAAATTACATCGTTAATTTCTAAAGCGTCAACGTAAATGTTGTTCGAAGTGCTGGCCTCTCGCTGCAATACACGCATCACATCGCGTACTCACAGATCGCCATCTAAACATTGTCCTGCGGTGAGCTGGTTGCAAACCATTCTGATGCGCTCGATGAGGTCATCCCTTGTGCGGACGGGCTCTCGGTAGACATTTTCTTTCACGTATCCACACACGAAGAAATCTAGTAGCGGTCCGGAGACCGGGGAGGCCAAGGCACCGGCCCACCTCGTCCTATCCAGCGACCTGGGTAGTTGAGGTCCAACCAGTCTCGTACGGCCCGTCCGTAATGTGCAGGACAACCATCGAGTTGAAACCAGCTCTCAAGCCTTGATTCCAAAGGGATATCTTCCAAAAGTGCCCGTAAGTCATTCTCCAGGAATAGATGATAACTTTCAGCGTGAACTCGAGCTGGTAAAAATACGGGACCTATTATGCGATTATAACAATGACCGACCCACACGTTTACAGAAAACTCATGCTGGTAGTGAAATTCTCTAACAGCGCGGAGATTTTCACGTGCCCAAAGGTGGTAGTTTCTTTGATTGAATATGCCCGCACGTGTAAAAGTCGCTTCGTCCGTCCAGATTACTTTCGAACTTAAGTTTACATCGTTTTGCAATTGTTCTTTGTACCAATTACAAAAATTTAATCGGCGGGGATAATCAGCGGGTATTAAATTTTGTACCTTTTGTACATGGTACAGTGCCTCAGTATCCACTCCCTCCGCCTCAGGTCGCCTTCCATCGGAGCCTGCATACGGTTTCCACGACGATTACATGAGAAGGACCCAGTCTCTCGAAGCCTTCTGAAAGTGCTGGTAAAATACCTCTGTGTGGGGTTTCTTGGTCAGGAAACCGTCTGTGATATTCCCGAACTGCCTGACGTGCATTGCCATTGCAGAATCCGTAGACGTAGACTATGTCCGCGTATTCAGCGTTGGTAAATCTAGCCATATTTGTTGACTTCACTGAACAGTACTAGCAACACCACTAATGTGAGAATGCGAGGCTGGATTCCCCCCCAAAAGGATTAAAATGATAGTAAACATTTTAATCCTTTCTTTTTAAGTTTAAACACTCAACCTAGACGTTTTATTGGGAAAGCGTGAGAATATTCATGTTTTCTAAATTTACTCCTCGTAAATTAAAAAATTAAGCTTACTCAAAAAGCCAATAGTTTTTTGTAATTTAAATACATTATTAAAAAAAATACACTTTTTGCACAACTATTTTCAGTTTTTTGTGATTTTCTCAAAAACGAAGCCTATGCCAGAGGACTTTTTTTCCTTAGTTTTTCGATTCTCTATCGATTCCTGAAGTTTGGCCATTTGGTTTGGGGACACCCTGTATATATATATATATATATATATATATATATATATATATATATATATATATATATATATATATATATATATATATATATATTCACACACACACACACACACACACAGACCGTTTTTTTTTAATGGACTTCATTGTATTTTTCAAATTACCTTAAATTTAAGAATTCTTTAATAGAGTAACACAAAAAAAAGAAAAAATGTAGTGCTGACAATGTGTTTCTATATGAATTTCTTAAATGCGTCCTGGATAGGATCGATGTACGTTTGAAGAAATTTTTCAAAAATCGCGTCATGAGTACGACCTCAATCTGCTAAAAGCATCACGTACACACCATGTATCAACTCCAAACAATTTATATTATACATTATTTTTAATTATAGTTATATCACAACTGTAATATAATATTATAAAATAATATATAACTTAATGTTATATCGTAATCAATAAAGTAAGAATCATACTTAGATTTTGCAATTAAGAATCGCGTGCCACACTGGTTAGGTTATGTTTGCACAAAGAATGAGGAGTTTGGTTGGTTATGTAAATTGTTTCAATTCAATTGTCAAAATCAATGGTATTTAAGCCCTTAATGAAATTAATCATTAGTTATACACGAAATGTTTAAATGTTCCAACGTTCAAACGAAAATTACGACTGGTAGAGTGGACACAGGAACACAAATATGTGTGAGAAGGGCTCATGTTTTCCATTGTCTCGGTAGGACTGAAGAAGAACTTTTGCATAAGACGACCTGTGAAGGATAAGTGTATCTTCATTTAGGAGGGTATCCCATCGGATATTACAAGTACTGTAGTCCCTATATAATAGTACAATTTTTTGTGAAATGTAGAAATAAAATATATCGAAACAATAAGGAATTTACACTACAGTCGATAATACCAATAATGAACAGTTAATAGTTCCGCTGTAATGTAACTTTGAGCCACATTAGACTTCTCTATCGATGCATGCCAGAGATAGGGTAATTCTCTAACAATCTTGTTCAGTAAATCTATCAAAATTTTGTCTATCTGATATCACAATTACTAAACGTAATAGGAAGGATTCAAGAACTTGGTGAGATGGTTATGAGGGAAGTTGCTCTACTCTCTTCCACAGGATCTGTTTATTCTCACAATATTGACTCACTGCTCCTAAATTATGTTGTTCCTCAGTTCAAATTTTCCCCATGTTCCTCAAGGAGTAGCGATATGAGATGGAAATAATGCAAGAAATCTAATATCTGTCCCGAGAGCCTTCATTCTCTGAAGCATTAGCCATATTTTGCGGCCCTCGTGGTAGAAAATTTAACTTCTGCAATAAGGCGTTACATTCGTTAGAAATCAATCACTGATATATATATAATTCTACTGTACGGGTGTATGTCACTGAACTTCTCCTAAACGGCTCAACCGATTTGAATGATTTTTTTTTGTATGCGTTTGGATGACGCCCTTGATGGTTTAGATTCAGAAATCAGCCCGGCAGATAGAGCAGGAGTTGGGGTTGTTAGGGAGGCCTAAAATTAAATTAAAAAATAGTGATATTTCGTTTCCTAATGGTTTTTCGGCAAATGTGCACAGGATAAAAGTTGTTTATTTTGTTATTTAGAGTAACTTTTGTAATATTCACTTTTGTCATATAAACGAGATATAAACTAAAAAGTCCGTCACGCAGGGGCTGCGTAAACTAAGCAGATTTCCCACGTGAAGTTTTATAATAAAGAAATTTCAGTATAGAGAGTCAAACAGTTACGGGAACGGCCCGAACTAGCTCTTGACCGAAACTCACGACTAGACCCGAAGTTAGCCGATCTCATCTCAGAAGCTGAAAACAGAAAGATGCAAATATCTCGGGTAATATTCAAGATAGAGAATAAATGATATAACAATATTTATAGTAAATTTAATTTGCAATAAGATTGGTTCTATACACTTTTTCAATCCGATGTATAATAACGGAGATATTTCGAATTTTTGAAAATCTCCCCCTCTAAACTCCCCCTCCCACTGGTCCGATGTCAGCCGTTAACGAACTTGATCTTCCTTTTTACATAAAACGATTTAATACCGAGTTTGGCGACGATTAAACAAAAATTGCGACCGCTAGAGTGTTAACAGACAAATATATATATATATATATATATATAGATATATATATATATATATATATATATATATATATATATATATATAATTTTGAACGAACCTCAGTTTCGTCATCTCCTGGGTAGGATCGATGGACATTTGAAGAAATTTTTCGAAAATCGCGTCATAAGTACGACCTCAATAGCTGATTTCCCTTGAGGGAAATGTGCTAAAAATTAAAGCCAAATATTTTATTGGGCACTAACGATTGAACCGAACTTAACAAAATTCTACATGTAATTTAGCATTAATTCTTTCATGGTTATAAGCTACTTATATTAATTTTTTTAGGTTCGAATGGGAGTGGGGGTTATAAGGGGCCTGAATAAAAAAAATCGCCATATTTCATTTATTATTTGTTTTTAGGCAAACGTGCACATAAAAAAAGTTATTTTTGTGTGTTTAATTAGAAGTAGCTTCTTTTTTAAACATAATATTATTTAATTTAATATCCTAATCGCTTGAAATATCATGCAGAACAACGTCTGTAGGGTCCTCTATTATATATATAAAATTATTTATAGACTACAAATAATGATGGAATTTGGATTATTTTGGTATAAAGTTGGTGTAATACTGAAATTCCGAGAACAAACTCGTTGGGAAAAACTCCAAAACGGAGTGATATCAACAGTGTTCCCAACAATTTTTTTTTATCATAAAAAAACAGCAAAGTGGATAAAAGAATCGTTCCTGCGTAGACGAATTCGTAGTAAGAGAGATGTACCTTGCTTAGAAAACTGATGAGAGAGGATATCATTGATTCACACCCTACATTCTCAATTAATTTGTCCTTCCCTCAATGAAAGCCATGTTGACCTGTATATATTTTTTTATGTTTTTTTTTTTTTGGTGTTACCCATTGCATGGTCAATTGTGGTAACCAGTTTACCAGCTTCTGAGTTATTATTCTGAGGTATTTGTTCAGTCGATGAAAGCAATATGAAATATCCTGCGCATTATTTGTGGTTTAAGTTATCAATGAACCAGTGAATTATGGATTTGAAGATGTACTCCTGCAGAGCATTTCGCACGGTCGGAAGTGTGTTAGAGACAAACAACAGAGATTATGGGCAAAGAAATGTTATGAATGCAAACAATTAGTTCTAAGGTCTTTACTATTTTTGTTATGAAGTAAAACAACTTTGCATCAAGTTCAATGGCAATGGATTCAGCATTCATGGGAGAGTGCGTTTGAGAAGTGTTGTCAGAATATTGATAAGAATTTCCGTGTACCTAGAATCTACATCTCACAATTTATATCACTAAGACTTCAAACCCTTCCTCTTTTCAGTTTATTTATAGATTCTCCGTTTCATATTCCACAATGATGAAATAAAATACGGTCCCTTTAAAGTGGATTTATATTATTAATGAACTCACATGTTTTATGTATATAATTTCTCATAAAGATAAGAACTTATTTAATGATGAGCTTTAATAAAATTCGTTTTCCCACCCTGGCTAGAAAAGATTACCAACCTGTAGATAACCCGTAGATAAATTTGTTAGATGTTAGTGTGATATATGCAACTTTTAAATGTCTAACTAGTTCAATGTCAGGGTGGAGAGGAGGAGCAATAATTATGAAAATGAGCTTTTTTATACCTGTAAAAGTCTAAATGGGTAGAAATGTGAACTAAAAATATTTACTTACTTCTTCATAAAAAAGTTAATTTGAATTAAAAAAAACATGAAAAATATTTAGTTTAATTTGTCCATAGATTTAATATAACAATAAATTTGAATTTAACTAGGTTTTGGGTATTATTTTGTCATTACAAACAAAACCAAAGACCAAAAAACCTCAATCTACTATTAAACGATGTTAAATAAGAAGATATATCACTTCCCGAAGCTTCAGTCAGCATATAGTGTAAAGGTTGCCTTATCTGCTTACAAAGTATTTATAAATGAAACACAAAGGATTTAAAAATGAAAATTTAAAAATTACGCTTTGTGATAATAATAATTTAATAATGGTCATTGCACGAAAAAAAGGTCACTGGGCAATTTAGGAAATGATACAGCTTGTCAACTTGCAAATACAGCTTCAAGAGGCCAATCAATACCTATCACATACTCTAAACAGACCATTAAAGCTCTTTTGATGCACGAATCCTTTAAAACATGGGACGAAAGATGGACAAGAGGTTGGAGTACCAACTATATACTCTGCTTGGAAAAAAAGGTATAGGGAAATAATTAAAAGTTAACTCTGAGCAATGAACACATTTATTTTCATCGAAAATTCCATTAACTATCTAACACATCAGAAAATCAAGACACACTTACTCCCTATCCCCTCCTCCAGAAGGAAAAGAAAATTCCTCTAGTGAACAAATGACCATTGAGTTTACAACTTGACCACTGACGGACTACATAAGACGGAGCTTATAAGCAACTACTCAGTAGAACTTTCGACAATCTTAAAAATGGTCAAAATTGCTACATACTTGCCTCGTGTACTCGACCATCAGCTAGTATGACGGCCTCTTCTGACAGATTAGACAATAGTATTGTATATTCCACACATAACCATCCCACCACTTGTTATGCCTTACGTACACTCAATTCAAAAACACAAATGACCTTCACGCAGAAGATGCGCAAAATAAACTGATTTTCCACTTGCAGGACACTCTACTAATCTCACAGGATCCATTCTCTATGGTTCCCGAAATAAGAAGCCAATATTGACATGTCTTAAAATTTAAGCTGGTCATGACAAGTAGAGTTGCTCAGGTGCCAGAAGTGAACTCGCAGTTGTTGGAGTGGGGAATTATACAAAATTGAACTATTTTTATTTATTAACGTCCACTTTTTGCAACTAAAGCTAATTGGGAATACAAGGTTGAAAACTAATATTAGCAAAGATCTCGGTGAATATTTGCGTTGCAGAAAACATGTATGAAGAAACAACTAAGGAAATTCATTTTTCAACACAATTAGTTGAGTAACATTTTTCTATCGGACTCATGAAGATCTTAGACAATCTGAAACATTTTCAAAACATCCCCAGAGGAGTGTATGGGAAAACTATTATAGTAGTTTAACCGAAATATTTAAAATAATGAATAGAAGTTAAAGGTGGTGCGTTAATGTTCATGGAAACATTTAAAAATCATTCTCATCTAATTAATAGCTTAAAGCCCTTAATTATTATTATTTACCCATTGACATGGTTGTAAATAATAGATGACTCATGAATAAAAAGAATCATTCAGGTAGTCATCCTAAGGGGTTTGGAATACTTGTGACAAAATTAAATTAAATCTTAAAAGAGCAAATAATCTCAGAGTTATTAGCAGTTGTACGTATTTTTGAGAGCGAAAAGCTTTTCTGAATCTTGTAAATATTTATATCTCTCGGCTCTTAATATTTGTCCATCTTTCATTAATTCAGTGATTCTGTAATTCGTTTTATTTATTAATGTATTTTTGTTAAGATAGCAATTACACCTAAGTTTTGTTAAATCATTTCATTATGACTCCAATTTGCAATCTAATAAATTAACTTTCTAAAAAGCAGGACTTTCTGTGTAACTAATAGTCAGAACTAATATTAATTTAACTCTATGGGAGTTTAGTTTTGTCCTAATTATGAAGAGATATTATTTACTAGTTTATAGCCAATATTTTCTGACGGTAAAAAATGTTTTTCATTGGCACCTGCTCACTTTGAAATCTTATTATGAATAGATCAGTGGGATGTTATGAGAAAATAACACACTTCTTTTGGACTCATTCATTCAAAACTCTACATATTTCTGTTTAAGGGTTCAATTTCACTTGAACTAGAAAACAGCCACCTACACAGCTCCTCCCATGCCGATGAATTTTATTTAATGTGTTCGTCACTAAATAAACTCCTAATGCCAGGTGAGAATCGAACCTTGTCGACTTTAGGTTTACCAAGAGAGATTATGACTAATGGCTTAAAGTAAATAACTCCCTCGTTAATTAAATATTTGTTTACCAAGCTACAATAATGCATAACGTATTCCTAGAGATTAAAAAAAGTCCGTCACGCAGGGGCTACGTAAACTAAGCAGATTTCCCACGTGAAGCTATACAATAGAGAAATCTTTATACGAGAGCCGAACAGTTAGGGCCGAACTAGCTTTTGACTTATCTGCCCACATTTAATAAAAATGCAAATATCTCGGTTAATATTGAAGATAGAGAATAAATGAATAGAACAATATTTATAGTCAATGTAATTTGCAATAAGATTGGTTCTATACAATTTTTTGATCTGACTTATGGTAAATGAGATATTTTGAATTTTCAAAAAACCTCCCATCTAAACCCCCCCCCTCCCACTGGTCCGATTTCAGCCGTTAACGAACTTGATCTTTCTTTTTACATAAAACGACTAAATATAGAGTTTGGTAACGATTAAATAATAATTGCGACCGCTAGAGCGGTAACAGACAAATATATATATATATATATATATATATATATATATATATATATATATATATATATATATATATATACAGTTTTGAACGGACCTCATTTTCGTCATCTCCTGGGTAGGATCGATGGTCATTTGAAGAAAAATTTCGAAAATCGCGTCATGAGTACAACCTCAATACCTGATTTCCTTCAAGGGAAATCTGCTAAAAGCGAAATTTATTTTGGTAATACAAGAATAACGTTGTACGTGAAGTAACATGGTTGTTCATTTAACACTATTAGTTTTGATAGAAGAATAAAAAATTGTCTATAATTTTTTTAATAAAACTGTCCCTCACAAATTTCATATTATTATTTTATCATTTGTGTTATTCCCTTACATATAGAAATTGCTCGCCAGAGGTAAAAACTATTTGCATTAACATATCTGTTCGTATTGTGGAAGTTGTACTAAGGGGCGAAATAAAACTTTTATGATAGAATTTGGCTATTTATTTCATCTATTTATTTCAAAACAACTTGCACATTTAATAAATACTGTATGAGTCCATCTCTATTTAAAAAAGTCCGTCACGCAGGGGCTGCGTAAACTAAGCAGATTTCCCACGTGAAGTTTTACAATAGGGAAATCTGCCTAATAACAACTGTAGTAGTAAGAAACCTCTAAACCTAAAACATTATTTAGGGCGTAACAACCCAGTAGTTTTTAGCCCCAAAAAACAGTTGACCTAACCTCTAAACCTATTCACGAGGGGCGAAGTTATAGAAACGGCCGCCAGAGCTCTCGCCGGAAAGTTCGAACATAGCCTACTGGTGACCAGTATCACGCAGAATACAAATGCAAATATCTCGGTTAATATTCAAGATACAGAATAAATGAATAGAACAATATTTATAGTAAATTTAATTTGCAATAAGATTTATTCTATATAATTTTTCGATCCAACGCATAATAACGGAGATATTTTGAATTTTCAAAAATCCCCCCTCTAAACCCCCCTTCCCACTGGTCCGATTTCAGCCATTAACGAACTTAGTCTTCCTTTTTACATAAAACAATTAAATTCCGAGTTTGGTAAAGATCAAACAAGAATTGCGACCGCTAGAGCGTTAACAGACAAATATATATATATAATTTTGAACGGACCTCATTTTCGTCATCTCCTGGGTAGGATCGATGGACATTTGAAGAAATTTTTCGAAACTCGCATCATGAGTACGACCTCAATAGCTGATTTCCCTTAAGGGAAATCTGCTAAAAAGTGTTTAAGATACATATACATAGTAAAATTTTATTTCTTTTCTATTTTTTACTAACTATTAATTAATACAATATGAGTTATCACGTTAAAGTATCATCTGTTTATGCTTTGCGTACATTTATATTTAAATTTATGCTAGCCGATTTTCATTTAATAGTTATTTTCATCACAAGTACGGAAACTGAGTGTTTCGATACGAGGTCTATTTTTACGAGCGAGGCGAAGCCGAGCTTGGAAAACAGACCGAGTACCGAAAAGACAGTTTCCGTACGAATAATGAAAATTACTTTTCATTACACTGTACAACAACCTCAAGAAATTACTGAAATTAATTAAACCAAACAGGTTTATTTTTATGGTAGTTATGAAACATATGTCAGAACAACAAGGTTACAAATTACATCTTTATATTGATATTAATTGTGCAATTATTATTGCCGCTAATGTTAAACCCTTTAGGGGGTATGTACGGCTTGTTGATTACCAAATTATTAGTTGATGTCGATTCAACAGCATCGATTTCTTCATTAAGATAGTCATCTATTGTGACAACTATAACAATTATTTAGTCAATGTTTAGTAACACAGGTTACGAAGAGTTAAATGAAAAAATTAGGAATATTACAAATACATGTGTTTGATTCCCGCCAAATTTTACCATCCTAGTACGGAAACTCTTAGTTTCCGTACGCAGATCATGCATAGAAAACACATGTTTTCTAGTCAGTGTAATGAAAAAAAAATTAACATCGATTTATATTATGACGATTTATTTTTTATTATTATCATTTTTAATAATAATAAATAAATTAAATTGAGAGGTAAAACAACTTTTTTCAACGACGTGGTTTATGATTCACAAATGAAAATTTCAAATGTTTTGATAAGATTGTTTTACCAAATTATTTTCTTTATTGGGTCTAACCTTCCTCTCCTTTTACTGTCAATACTCATTTTAATGCTTGTTTGGGTGCATTTTTGAATTCGCGAGAGGTATTTTTGCTTCCTTATTTTAGCATTTATATGATTCCTTACCCTTCACTGTGTTTGTGTGTGTGTGTGTGTGTGTGTGTGCTTTATTTATATTTTCTCTATTTTCACTGCTTTAAGATCTCTCTGGAGCTGTTATAGAGTACAATTTATCATTGTGTTTATATTTAATGAGAATTCCAACTTTTTAACTAGATTTTTTGTTGCATCTCATAGTATTTATTTGTATTAATACATTTTCTACATACATTACTTTGTATAATCTGACCTTCATATAGCTTAATATTTAGTTCACATTATACTACTTGCTGGCGTTTTTACTCGGTTATTTTCTTAGGGTCATTAAAAGAAAATAATGTGGGTTCTCCGCGGTCTGTTTTTAGACGAGGGTAAATGTGTGTGTTCTTGCTGAGTTTAATTACGAGTATAACGAAAGTAGAATTTGTGCTGGTTATGGGAAGGCAGGAGTAATTGTGGCGTGCACTAACTACCCCATTAGTGACAGTCCATCTTCAAGTCTCTCTCTTTCACTAGACCCACTCCTCAAGCTCATTTTCTACAGATACTCCAGTCTACGTTTCACCTGCTCAATTTATCGAATAGGAAATATTCTGCATTGAGCAAGAAATGTATTCCCAGGAAAAACTAAATCTGAAGATTGTACATATTTTAATGGAATACCATTTTAAATAGAGGTACTAGAGTGATTCTTATTAATTAAAAAATCCGTCACGCAGGAGCTCCGTAAACTAAGCAGATTTCCTTCGTAATGTTTAACAATGTAGATAAATCTTCATACTGGTAAAACAATAGCACCGTCAACATCAGTTTCGAATAAATAAGTTTCGAATAATGTGGTTTATTACATAACAGAGTATTGTTTATATAACATGAGTAGTAGTGGGGGTTTGCTGAAGGCTGAAAACTGAAAAATGCAAATGTCTCGGTTAATAATGAAGATAGAGAATAAATGTGTAAAACATTATTTGTAGTAAATTAAATTTTGAATAAGAATGATTCTATACACGTTTTTGATCCGACGTATAGTAACGGAGATATTTTGAATTTTCGAAAATCCCCCCTCTAACCCCACCCACTGGTCCGATTTCAGCCGTTAACGAACTTGATCTATCTTTTTATATAAAACGTTTAAACATCGAGTTTGGTAACGATCAAACAAAGATTGCGACCACCAGAGCGTTAACAGACAAATATATATATATATATATATATATATATATATATATATATATATATATATATAAGTATGTATTTTTTAGAACGGACCACATTCTCGTCATCTCCTGGGTAGGATAGGTGGACATTTGAAGGAATTTTTTGAAAATCGCGTCATGAGTACGACTTCAATAGCTGACTCCTCTGAAGGGAAATCTGCTAAAACAAAGATAAGAGTGAGATCTTTCACCTTAGTTTCGGGCGGGACATACGAATTTTCACCAGAATTAAGATGAAATTCATCTTCTATTTCTTTATCATTGGCCTGTTTAACCAAGTTACGAGCTATAAACAAATCATAATCTATTTAAATTATCTTCAAAAATTTAAAAATAATGTTAAACTTCACTACGAATACGATATAAATTAAAATTGAACAAGTTAATATTAAAAATGTACTTAATAACCAACTATATATTAGAGGAATTTAATTTACACAATGTTTTAAAGAGTTGCGTGACATACTTTTGGTGCTACGTAAATTAAGCAGACATCCTTCTTCCAAGTATATTAGGAGCTGGTGATCTCTTTTCACCAGATTCTTTATATAGTTCTAAGCCTATGTAAACAGGAATTCAAATATAATCTGGACATAGTGACTGTGGCAGATGTGAGAAATCAAAAATAAAATACAAATAAATCGGTTAATGATCGAATTATAGAAAACAAGGATAGAACAATAATAGCTCAATAGTCGTAGAATATTGTATTTTTAGGAAGACTAGTTATTCGAACTTTTCGATCCGACGTATAGTAACGGAGATATTTTGAATTTTCGAAAATCCCCCCTCTAACCCCACCCACTGGTCCGATTTCAGCCGTTAACGAACTTGATCTATCTTTTTATATAAAACGTTTAAACATCGAGTTTGGTAACGATCAAACAAAGATTGCGACCACCAGAGCGTTAACAGACAAATATATATATATATATATATATATATATATATATATATATATATATATATATATATATATATATATTTAGTTAAGTATGTATAGTTTAGAACGGACCACATTCTCGTCATCTCCTGGGTAGGATAGATGGACATTTGAAGGAATTTTTTGAAAATCGCGTCATGAGTACGACTTCAATAGCTGACTCCTTTGAAGGGAAATCTGCTAAAACAAAGATAAGAGTGAGATCTTTCACCTTAGTTTCGGGCGGGACATACGAATTTTCACCAGAATTAAGATGAAATTCATCTTCTATTTCTTTATCATTGGCCTGTTTAACCAAGTTACGAGCTATAAACAAATCATAATCTATTTAAATTATCTTCAAAAATTTAAAAATAATGTTAAACTTCACTACGAATACGATATAAATTAAAATTGAACAAGTTAATATTAAAAATGTACTTAATAACCAACTATATATTAGAGGAATTTAATTTACACAATGTTTTAAAGAGTTGCGTGACATACTTTTGGTGCTACGTAAACTAAGCAGACATCCTTCTTCCAAGTATATTAGGAGCTGGTGATCTCTTTTCACCATATTCATTATATAGTTCTAAGCCTATGTAAACAGGAATTCAAATATAATCTGGACATAGTGACTGTGGCAGATGTGAGAAATCAAAAATAAAATACAAATAAATCGGTTAATGATTGAATTATAGAAAACAAGGATAGAACAATAATAGCTCAATAGTCGTAGAATATTGTATTTTTAGGAAGACTAGTTATTCGAACTTTTCGATCCGACTCATAATAACGGATATATTTGCAACTTTTCAACACCTCTTCACTTGCTTAGTTTATGCAGCCCCTGCGTGACGGACTTTTTTAAAAATAAAAGTTGTTTGAGTGTAAGAAAAATATTTGAAGGAAAAACATGTATACCTTATTTTGTTTAATTTTTTTTTTAAATGGGTCATAATTGACCCATGGAAGTAGTCACGATAGCACAAATCATGATAGTAGTTAAAGGTTAACTTGTACATTTACTGAGCTTTAACGGTAGTGCTACCTGTATGTATATTTATCTATTATAAACCTTCGCATGGGAAATATGCTTAGTTTACGCAGCCCCTGCGTGACAGACTTTTTTATTATTCTTACTTCAGGGTTAGTTCCTTGCTATTCACGAATTTTTTAGTTCTTATATACAATTTGGCACCTTAAGAAAGTCCGTCCAAGCATAATTGATAATTTATTATTTTTATGGTATTTAAAGAATGATGTAATTTTTTTTGAGTATATTTCTTCACTCATTAAAATGATGGGTACTTAAAATGTGGGCCGTCCTAATGAAATGTAACCAGGATTTCGTTGGATGGCTTTACTTCCCATTAATTAGTGGGATGGATTATATCAGTATTTCGGGATATGATTTATAGAGCTTTCAGATAACTCCCTCTTGATTAATATTTCTGCTACTAAGCAATTTTAAATTATTTCAGTAAATGTTCTGATGGATTCAACTTATGAGGACACACCGAAGTGGGGTAAACTGTCATGATTTAATGAACATATTAATTTGTATAGTGTGAAACGTAAATTTACTATGATAAAGGTTATTCATATCCGCAAATTTGTTATTTTCATATTTACACACAGATAAATATTGCACTTTACTAGTTGTTCCTAATAACTGTTGTTGTTTGTTATTATTTAACGGCCTACGTAACTATGGCTAATTGATACGGGCCGTCTACAATTTACCTCCATTTTTAGTGGGCGAGAATTTGTTAGGACTTTATTTATAGAGTTCGTCACTAAATAAATTTCTATTTCCCAGGTGAAAATCGAACACGCGGTTCCCGGTTTACTAAGACAGATTATGACGAACGCATTCCTTCACAGAGATAACCGTAGCCCACTCATAAAAACTGGTTGAGCTGGTATATAATGGTTTGTTATACACTCCATCCACTAAAAATACAGAAAACAATTTAATTGACATCGAACAACTCCTACTACTGTAGAAAAATACACACATATGCAGTATCACACGTACACGATAAATACCTCCAGGGTACATAACTTTAATCTTAAGCACATGTAAGTTTCTACAAACAGGCCAAATTGGCCAAATTTTCTAAAATAAATTATAATTAAGTATTATATTTTAAAAAATTTAAATGACTCTTCATATACTTTAAGTAGAGATGGTATGGACGGGTGTAGCCGCCCTTACAGACCAACAGTATTACACCTTCAAACTTTCTAATGGCTTCAGAACAAGCACAGTCAACTTCAGCTAACACTTTAGGCCATTACTCACTTTCTTCGTCACGTAAATCACATATTACTTCTTACATTGATACAGTTAGTTTTCTCCTCTCATTAATAATAATAGTACAGCGATAATCCACTTATAAAGTGGTTCCCTGCTAACAGACTCAAAAAAGTGGGTGACACAAATATGCGCGAAGTAAATTCCCAACCTGCTGGAAAGACATCGAGATCCCAGCCATGTATTGGCTGTTACATAAAGTCAATACATAATACATAAGAACCCTAGTTAACAAGATTGAAAAATAACCTGGATATGGGGTTTTTAGTGATACCTATAATTGCATTAAATTGAAAAACGCGTGATTAGGGGTTTAGTCAAAACTGAAAATAAAGTCCGTCACGTAGGGGCTGCGTAAACTAAGCAGATTTCCCACGTGAAGTTTACCAATAGATAAATCTACATACCGGTAGCTCAACACCACCGTGAATAAATACAAACGTAATAAGACCTCCCGAAAGACAAACTATTACTGTAATAAATCTGAACATAACGTATCAATTTGATGGCAAACTATTTACTATATCTAGTACTGTAATTTATAATGTATCAGAGTAACATTTATCTCGATCAATCAAATTAAAGTAGTCCAAAACTTAAGAAGGCGGGGGGGGGGGGGCTCACCCGAATATATTTGCATGTATCTCGTTTAATAAATGTCTCTTGAAAACAAAATTTGGTATTTAAGCTTCCAATGATGTGGTTTATTTCATATTGTTTATGTAACATACTCAGGGAAGAAGGGGTTTGCTGAAGGCTGAAAACTGAATAATGCAAATATCTCGGTTAATATTCAAGATAGAAGAAATGTATATAGTAATATTTACAGCAAATTTAATTTTCAATAAAATTGGATTTATATATATATATATATATATATATATATATATATATATATATATATATATATATATATATATATATATATATAATAGCAGATTTCCCTTAAAGGAAGTGTTTTCAATTCGACGTATAATAGCGGAGATATTTTGAAATTCTTGAAATTGTTACAGACACTGGTCTGATTTCAGCTATTAACGAGCTCGGCCTTTCATTTTATATAAAACGTTTAAATATGGAGTTTGGTAACGATCAAGCGAAAATTGCTACCGGGAATAAATTTATTTTATGTAATATTCATAGTACATTTAGATTTCTACAAGATTGATTCTATACATTTTTTCGATCCGGCGTACTGTAACGGAGTTTTTTCGAATTTCCAAAATTCTCTCCCTCTTTAACCCCCCCCCCTACCCTGGTCCAATTTCAGGCGTTAACGAACTTGATCATTATTTCTATATAAAATGAATAAATGTCGTGTTTGGTAACGATTATACAGTATTTACGACCGCTAGAGCGGTAACAGACAAATATATATATATATATATATATATATATATATATATATATATATATATATATATATATACAGTTTTGAACGGACTTCATTTTCGTCATCTCCGAGGTAGGACCGATGGACATTTAAAGAAAAATTCCAAAAAAACGCTTCATGAGTACGACCTCATAGCTGATTTCTCTTAAGGGAAATCTGCTAAAGGTATTTTCACTATTTTATTTATTTGGTGAGCTCCACAACTAGGCGATGTCACTCAGTATCGTTTATTTTCAATTCTCTAATTTAAAATATTAAAATAAAGAAAAGGTTTGCAAAATTACTAAAACATAGTATAAAATAGAGAAAAATAAATCTGAGGTAATTATAAATTTTGTGATAAATCCTGGAATGAGCATGATGGAATCTAAGGCACAAGTTTAAAAAATTATTTTGCACTATTATTCACACAGAAATTAGTAACGTAATTTGAGGTATAAAACGTACAGGAAGATATGAGTGGAATAGGTGTGGTTTAAAGTTTCTTGTAAATGTCAACTGTCTTCAAGTGACAATTCCGTTATTATACGAGTTCGGGAAAAATTTATAAACAATTGTAGTGCATTTCATCGTCTAAAGTGTTGTTTATATTAGATGTTTTGATTATATTCAGAATAACAAAATGTTCATGAATTTACAATTTACCCCTTCTCTAATTCCCATCTCCCCTTGTCCGATTTAAACTGTATATTGAGTTTTGTGTGAAGCGTTCAAATGATGATTTTGGTAAAGATCAAAGAAGCATTTCGGCATTGGACATTCCAGAATAGTCATCACCCTTTGTAAACAAGAAAAGGTCAAATATAAGCCAACCAGTCTCTGACGTAATATGTTGACGTGGAGATTGTGCGAGTTAGAATAGACGTCTATTATAAATCTGAAATTAAAAAAAAAAGCAAGTAAGTAATAATATACAAAACTGTTTTAAAGGAAGAAAGATTCACTTTTCATAGAAAACAAATCCTATTGAAATTCTAAAAATAAACAAAAAACCATTAAATTCTTTGCAGAAAAGCCCCTAAGCCAAGATCTACCACTCCGCTTCAGTGACAGGTCAAAAAGTAACCGTGATACACGTCTTGTCATATTGAGTCTTGCCGAAGTGAGTGCAAATTACATATTATAAATAGGTTCTACAAAATTAAACATCTTAAATAACAATTATAATCAGAACATGTAGATAGAGGAACATAATTAAATGTTGGAGAAAATGTACACTTCCAAAAATAGAAATTGCATTTGAGAGTACTTGAAAGAGCACAATCTCACCTACAGTTTTGTTCTCATCAGTATTTCCATTTTACTTTATGAGTAAACAAGAACCACCTATACTCACTCCTGTTCACCTAACTGTAGTCAGTTGGCTCAAAGGCACCCTGTAATAATTATGTGTGCGACATATTCTTCACCTTGAAATGTTGAGAATCATATTTGAGAAATCTAATACATTTTTTATATTATTTGCTATAGGCAGCAACAAAGGTTGTATTTGAAATGGAATACTTTCTGAGGGAATGGCATTAGATGAGCCAAGAAACCGAATGTGGATGTCAATATGATTTTGATCCGCTTAGGATTAAGTTGATAACTCTATGGGTTCTGCGTTTGACTTTCTGTCACGAAGTGAAAGAACTATTGCAACCCCGGTATTTCATACTGCAACGCAATAATCACTTTTGATTCTCCATGAACCCATAAAAGCGAAAATAAAAAATAGGAAGTTTCCCCAAACGTATTAGAAATGTTTATGGGTTATCATGAAAAGTTATATAAATTATGTGCTAAGCCATTTTTGGATCCGATGCAAGGAGATATTGGTTGACACATTCAACTGAAATCATTTTAGGTGTAGAATAAGCAAACATTTTTTGTATTTAATTTAATACAAGTACAATTAAGTCATGTAGTGACCACATTAGATTTTTAGTGACTGTGGTTGGACCAAAACAAAGCTGCACCACATTTCAATAATCCTGACTATAGTTCATTATTTAAGTTAATTTTTTCACGCTTTTTTTCTAAGAAAAAGCGTGAGGAAAAACCTGCATGGATAGCCCAAGATTAGCCAGCCTTGTTACTCGGAGATGGTGCTTATCCAGATTGTCGATGATTCCACCAAAGCTCGGGAACGGGAAAGCAGAGACAAGGAAGAGAGCGAAACTCTAACCTGTGACTTAGCCTAAATAGATTAGGCTCTCAATGGAAGCTCTAAGAGGATTAACTCTGGCTCTAACCTACCTTCTTCTTCCTAAAAATAATATATACGCGAGTGTATAGGTCAAAAAGGCTTCTTCGCTGGATAACCTGCCGTTAACAGGTTCAACCTGAAACGGTAAAGCGTATTTAAATTGACATTAAATGATATAATTAATCTTTATGGAATAAGAACTTCAATTTTATAATATTATAATTCACTAAAATGAATATTCATATGGTAACGTATTCCAGAAACGTTTGGATCTATCCAAATGAATTTCATAGAAATCATATATATATATTTCTTTATTGAATTTGGTGCTAGAGATAATGGTCGACCAGAAATGTCCGATCCTGAAAATATTTCGTTCACGTAATAGCATTACTTGATTTATGGGCTACTCTTCAAATGACTCTTCAATTTCATTAATTTTTGTTATGATGTTCTTTACTGCTAACTACTAAGCGTCCTTCTTTTTCATAAACTGCAAGTCGGGCTTGAAAAATGGGGTCTAGGAATCATTTCTTTTTCTTTTTTTGTGATTTGGGGAGCCTCCCTAACAATGGCAACAATTAAATCCTTATTCTCGATATATGTATTTGAAAAATTATTTAAATGATGGCGATATATTGAGAAATTTATGATAATTCTAGATGTTATTCTCTGTTTCATATAAAATGGAAGTTATTCAAATTAAAAGGAGGAAAAGGCCGTCATCCAGGAGCTGCGTAATTAACGATTTTTTTAAGGTGCCTAGAACTTAGAGGTATATTTCAGTGCAAAGCCATTTTATTGTTTTGGATCTGACGTCAAAGCGGAAAAATTTGACTACCTTGAAATTATGTGCTCTCTGGTCCACTAGCAGAAAGTTAATAAAACCAAACTGCCCTTTAATTATGTTGGCAGGTATTCGGCAAAGCAGGTACAATAGTGCACAATAGTAACCAGAATAGTTACTGAAAAAAAACAACAACAATTTAACCAAATATTAACTAATAATACAGAAAAAAATCACTTCATTGATTAAATTAAAAGAGGAACCCTAGTTTTAGCCAAAATATCATAATTGATTCAAAAATAGCGTTACAAATACATAAAACATTATATATTCTTTTACATCGCACTTCGCCTTCGGCGTTAGTGACGACATTAAAGTATTTTTGTGTAATCTTAATCTAGTGAGCAACCTCAATAGCTCCTTTTTCTAAGATAAACCGCTAAAAAGTTTCTAAAATGTAAATATACGTAAGTGATGGTTCAGCCTAGAACAGTTATTATTTATGAAGTTCTGTAGAGTGGGAATTTTAGTTTAAATTTTCAGAAGCTTAGTCGAAATATCTCATAAAACCATTAGGCACAAAACAATTGAATTTATATACTGTGAATGATGTGTATTTGATGAATTTTTGGAGACTTTTAGTTGAAATGAGCTTCGAAATTTCATTTGAAAGATATTTTTTGATGGAAGGAAGATGAAGTGTCTATATTTTTGCCATATATCACATTACACTCTCTCTTGGTTTAGCAATGGCTCTAGAAACAATGAGTCCAACGAAAATTGAGTTACATTTTATCATCTCTTGCTTAAAATTGATGAAAATTGATTATCCATTGAAAACTGGAACAATAAAAAGTGTAATATTTATTTGTGGTTATTTCAGGATTGAGTCCCGTGTGTATTTTATAACTCTAAATGTGAGCGAGATTTAGCTATTCCCGTCAAATTTCCACCTCCTAACTATATATACCTAAGAGGCGCTTACACTCGGGCTATGTACTTTAATAGAACGCCTACGTGGTCTGTAAGGGAATGGATAGGCCAACCCTTGCCAGCCAAAGATTGGGTCCGATGGATGTGGGTTCGGTACCATTTGCTTTGGCCCCCGGGAAATAAATCTAAAGGCTCTGCCCGTGCGGGGAATTTCCAATAAGCCCCACCAAAAACCTTTTATACTTTCATACAGTGAACTTAATCGTTGGAATTACCATCTCCTTTAGAGCCAGTATTTCTGCCACCATTTTCTGATAAATAAAAAATACATTACATTGATTTAAAAGTATGAGAGCTCTAAAAACTTCCTTTTTTTGGTATAACTTTTCAAGTTTATAAGAAGTTTCAATATTACTTAAAAAAGTGTTGTACTTCCATGGGGTAATACCTAAAACCTACGCTGAATTTGTGCAGATTTACTGATAATAACGCTTTTAAATTAATAGAGCTATATTTTAGGAGCTAACGGCGAAAGTTAATAATTTTCACCATATCCTTGAGTTGGGTGTCGTTTGGGCTCAATTCATTGTACACACACAGAAGTTGACAAATTGGAGACATAGAATTGTCGTTCGGTTCTAATGAAATTTTACTTGGGTATTGCCCGCACCGTTGTCTAATACGAGATTTTTCGAGTTAATATGTTAAATTCATCATCATATAAACAAATAGAATCATATAAAAATAATTAATATGTTTAAAATTGATATTACCTCAATTAAGAAACACTTTTGATATTATGAATTGAATTCGATATTGCCCTTCAGATCTTAAGTTGGGGTTACCTATTACACAACATATTTTAGGCAGCTCTCTGATTTCATCTAGTACATTAATGCCATTTTTATTGAAAATTCAGCTTAAATAGAACTTCGAGGAAAACAAATAACTGTAGTTCAAAGTTTCAAAATGAAAATCTTTAGGTCAAAAGTCCATGAAGATCTCCACGGCTTTGCTAGCCAAAAAGGTAAGCTTGACAAGATTCATGCTGTTTTTGGTGAATGATTCGCCAAAGAACCTCTTTATTTATATAACTGTTAATTTATTTCATGATGCTGAATTTCCAAATTCCAACTCATTATCCGAAGGCCGATGATTCTGAAATGAACGTACATATATATATATATATATATATATATATATATATATATATATATATATATATATATATTATAATGAAAGGTTAATTATAATTATTATTATTTAAATTTAATCTATGTACCGGCTACTTCTCAGGGTCTTATATTGCATGGCAAGCATTATCGTTTCCACCATCTCTGCTATAAGAGCTAATTTATCTATTTAATCAGAGATATAGCACATTTAGGCTGGATGATTAAAGAAACACTTACGCTCTCTTTGCATCTTGGGAGTCGACTGGCTGTTCATGTCCCACGAGATTGACCCTTGGACTCGCAGGGCTCCTGTCCGTCCCTTGGCAGGTGCTGCTACCTCGTTGAAAGCCTAGTACTAATTACTCTGATCTCATAGATATAGAGACAGCGGGGTGGCTCTAAGGCTCGACCGTTACAATATATATATATATATTAAAACCATATCGATCAAGATATCCTGGCCATCCATCCCTTTCGTTAATGGTAAATGTTAAAGGAGTCACCTATTTCGGATGTACTCTTGATGTGTTTTTTTAAAAAAAAGAATTGTCATGTGTCCACTGATAGTGTTTAATAATTGGAGAATAAAAGATCCGTTCAAAAACCGAATGTATCCGGCCCATCTAATGCTCGCCGCCATCTTTGACCAGTTCGCCTATCAAATCATCAATCCCAGTGTCTTCTTGCTTTTAGATCTTCGCATCCAGGACGTCATATAATGAAAGGTTCCTGTGGTTGCTGGAAGTGCTCGTCCAGATCCCTAGCAGTTCCTCCTTCAATTCTCAGTTGTACATCTTATTTTTCATTTGAGTACTACTCCTTTAATAATCGGTTCTTACTTTTTTTTATATTCGCGTAGAACTCGTGTACATCTCTGCCAATTGTCCTTTATGTCTTTGAATCTCTGAGGCCCGGAATACTCTCTTGGCTTTTCGAAGAGTTTTATTAAATACTGTTAGAGCATCATGCCTATCTCATCCGGTCTCCTTCTGAGAGCCTGAGTATCTCAAACATTCTTCTTTCTTCCTCAGCTTTCCAGCATTCTTCTTTGCACCATTTCTGAGGCTGACGTCTTTCCTGTATTAGTACACGAATCACCTGAATCTTTTTTCATTGCACCTCATTTCCGACCGCAACCCTGTCCCATCAGTTGGCTAACAATCTAATTAATGTACCCGATTCTTTTAGAAAACGAATCACATTAGACCTTACCAATAATGCAGTAATGTGCTGATTGTTTTCCCTTAGTTGCATTCTCTATAAGGAGGGGGATGGTTTTCCTTATAAGCCCGGCAAGTGGAGTAGAGCGATAGACAAGGTGTAGGGCTGCTATAAGAAGGGAGAGAGTGTTGAGGTCAGCGGAGCTGGAGAGTTGCGGTGGAATCAGATTGTGGTCCCAGCTAACGAACAGCCGTCGTGTCCTCCTGAATGCAGATCAGCCTCTTTCCCCCACGCCAACCCTCCTTTCCCTATCTTTTCCCCGCTTCCCCTCTAGCTAGCTTCACTGCGTATTATCTAGAACTTACCATCGATTATTAGACCTAATTTAAGCCTCCTGTACAAAGTGGCAATTGTGGTGGCCAGAAATGTATTCCATTATACTAGACAACAGGTCTAAATACGAGGAGAATATCATTCTTAAGGATGTCCATAGAGCAGAGAGAGAACGCAAAGAGAATTATGATAGTAAAAAATATGAATGAGGAGAAGTGAATATCATCCGACTACATTAAGAGCACAAATATGACAGCATAAACAGGCTAAAGTTACTGGATTGTATGACAGAGGGAACACATACAATGATTATAAAATGACTCTGGTAAGAACTTCTTGTTTTATCAAAACACAGTTTGTGCCTATATTGGTTTCTACTTTGCAACTGGCTTAAGAAAAAAATAATGAGATATAATTATTCATGTTCCATAGAAGACATATTCCGAAAAATAAGCCAAACCTGAGCGGCACCACGTATCATAGGCTTAAAATCCACATGGCATATACTGACGATGCGACATTACACAATGGGTATATTTACAATTGTATATTATACTCATTCTGTCAACGCTCACTCGTTATAGTAGGATTCTGCCTATTAAGACAAATTTACTTGTCTACGGATTACATAAAAAATGCACCGACCAAATGAATTAAAATCGTGGAACAGGATCTAAAAAAAAAGTAAAAATTTAATTGCGTAAGTTATATTTACTCTATTGCTTGATTTATTTAAATTGTTTATCGTTGGCATTGTTGCTCACTTAAAAAATAAATTAATTAATTTAATGCTATAAAGATTTTTCCCAAGGCGTGTTGAAAAGAAAACTACTTAAGCATAGGGAAAGTTTAACCAAACAGAATACATTCATTTCAACGACTGAAAAAAAAATGTTACTTATTAACAACCACCAGACGGGTCGGTTTGCAAGTTTACTACCAATTCCTGGTTTAGGGCTAAGGATCTTAGTTATTTCTATTATTTAGGTCACCTCTGAATAAATACCTATTGCCAGTCTAGTCTTCTACAATAAAGAAATGAAAAATTACATAAGTTAGTTATGATATCCAATAAACTCTTTAGTGACGGCTAAACATTAATTTTTGTTTATCATTTATATTCTATTATATGCCAAGTAGAAAGGCCAAGGACCGGTACCAAGATAGATATTTATTTTGATCTTGGCCATAAATTTTAATACAGCTATATATAAATACAGGCCTTTGAGGGCGAAATGACTAACCAATATCCTCGAAACTTGTAATTCAATGCTTTTGTTGTCATAGTTAGAGAATACATTACACGTGAGAGAGGTAGTTTTCATGGAGGACGAAAATCCAAAATATCCAATCCACATTATCTAATTAAATACAAATACGTTACAGTCCTCAAAGGAGCCAGTTCTCCCTCCCCAAGTCACAGGCGTCTCCAACCAACATTTTTGGTCATTCCTCTAGTGATCATGTATATAATGATTCTGAAATTACAGACGCCCCACCTCTGCAAGTCATCCTCCATGTGGTAAAACCCTGAGTCTTTACCTCTTTTCCTACTTCCCCCTGGTGTCCCATATATGATTTTGGGTAGGCAACATGTTCCATTCTTTCAGCGTGCCTTTGCCACATCGATAGATCAGATGATGTTGCAGGTTTCAGGGCGAAAGGTATATACTACTGTATATATTTAATTATAAATATTTTTTATTTATTTATGACCAATTTCACCACATTAGTGGCGTCCTCAGGCGATATATGTGGCGTAAGAAATTTGATAACTTCTTTAGAAGGCCTGCCATCTATATTTCTTCTTGACGGCTTCGCCTATTTTTCACTTGGCTCTGCTTTTCTGCTATTGAGTGACTAATGATTTTGTAAATTTTATTACCTACAATTTCGCTAAATAGAATTTGTTCTAATACAGTATATCTTTTTTTTGTGTGTTTTTTTGTTAGCAGCCTAATGAAAATCTCTTAAGTGTCTGATTTTAAAAAGAAACT
Source organism: Riptortus pedestris (assembly GCA_019009955.1). Lineage (NCBI taxonomy): Eukaryota > Metazoa > Arthropoda > Insecta > Hemiptera > Alydidae > Riptortus > Riptortus pedestris. The sequence continues at coordinate 166,254,649 of CM032228.1, forward strand.
TAGTAGAGGGAAAAGGGGGTTTCTGGAACACTTTAAAATCACTCAAAAAAGGAAACGAAATTTATATATAAAAATGTATAAAAAAAAACTTTAAAGTTATAGTAAATACAACAAATTAGTTTATGTGTTGTTTAAAAGTGAAAATGGATTTTACTGCACAATGGTTTTTACAATATAGAATGGCAAACCAATAGTTAAAAATTATTGAGGTGAACCGGGAGTTGTGGAAATTGCCTTTTGTAACGGGCTATAATTTGAAATTTGGAGTTTTTCAAACTTTATAGAAAGTAATTTACATTGGTATGCTTCTACTATTGAGCTAATGTGTAATTTAATTAAGTTTTGTCTTGAG